>NW_020769321.1:4120811-4218632 GCF_900518735.1 Pseudonaja textilis
ATAGATAGATAGATAGATAGATAGATAGATAGATAGATAGATAGATAATTGTTATTTCTGGTAACTCTTAAGGGACTTTTGCTGAATTAGAGACTTTATAATTTGTTTATAGATAAGAAAGATATGGGAAGAAGAGATCTTTTGTTGAAATGTTAAGAGAAGTTACTGAAATTGTGTGTACTTGCTAAAGGGGAAAGTCATTTGTTTATACACACACACACACACACACACACACATATATACATTTTCTACTTTTCTCTGCCTTTTTCTCTTTTTTATACATTTTGTAGTTTGTACTAGTTTGTAATCATTGTATTTTTAAATTTCCATAGAAATTTTTTTTTTAAGAGATTCCCTTAGTTACCAGGTAAAAATACCTGTGTATTGACTTTTCAGTTTCTAGTAACTCCAACATCTAAAGCTATTTTTTTAGGATGGCATAGAGGAAGAAATATAGAGACTTAAGAACTGTAACAAGAAGGAAACACAACCATGATATATAGTACAGTGTTACTGAAGTGCTTAGAGCAGCCTTCCCAGCTTGAAACTCTCCAGATATTTTATAATTACAGTCATCAGATGTCACAGTATGGTAGCTGTGATTTTGGAAACCATACCTCCAAGTTACCTGGAGAAAACAGATTGGGCACTAGTGCATGAGGTTGATGGATGATCCTAGGATGGATCAATAAAAAACATAACAAATATACCAAAAAGTGGACACACTCTTCTCTTCCTCCTTAAAAATCTCAATCATTTTCTCAAGTGACATTCAAGAAAATGCCTATTAATGGAAAAAAGCATCCTGTGGAAGAATCTGGTCTTTGTTCAAGTAAATGAGTTGTAAATGTTGCCAGTATGGAATAGTTTATATGCGATAGCATCTTGCAACAGCTTTGCTACCATGGGATAAATGCAGCTTCAAGCAACAAAGTTTCCACTTGTGTGTTTCCACTTGCCTCTAACATGAGCAAGGATTCCATACTTAGAATAGTGTTTATCAAAGAGGAAAAGCTCTTAATTTGTAACTGCCACTCATAATGTTCAGATTCCCCTTTATGACTTCATTTAATAAGAGAGACCAGAACACCCATCAATAAAAGGACACACTGCATTTATTTCGGTACCAAACAACTGCAGTGCTACAATAGCAAACCTAAAGAAGAAGCCCCTTTTTATGGATTTATGCAGATTAAAGTATATGTATAAAGGTCAGAGACAGGGAAATTATGAAAATGGAACTGCAGCAAACTGTCAAACTGGCGACCCATGGACTGGATATGTCACACGCAAGCCACATCCACCCCAGCTCCGCAAAGGCAAATAGTCACGATATGTCACATGACGAAATCAAATTTGACACCCATGGACTACAGAGATAATGGTTTTATTAAGAATACCGAGGCTGTATTAAAATAGTGGTTAACATTTGGTGTGTGATTTCTAAATGTTATGAAAATGCAACCAACTGAAGAATTGGAAGAAAGAATATGTCTTCCAAGATAATAAACCAAATCTTAGATAAATACTATTTGCTTTGTTATTTTTGTATTACTACAGACCCACCCTCCACCACCCAGCTACCCCCAAAAAGGCAGCCCTGGGATTTTTAAACCAGTTAAGGCAGTATAACAGGTGAAAATTATTGACATCCTACAACCAGAAGTTTCCACAGACAAAACAATTGCTAAATGCTAAATGTAAAAAAATTGCAAACCTTAACCCAAGAGACAGGTGACTCTTTAAATTCTTCATTACCTTGTACAAAGGAGAAGTATTGGGGCGGGGGGGAGAAGAACTTCAAGAAAGTGTAACAATTGCTGAGCTTTCTATTTTTAATGAGGATGATATACATTTAAATAATACTGATTTAAATAATATCCCTCCTAGTGTTACTGCCACCAATATTGTGGTCTAAGTGCCATTTGTTAACTACTCAAATCAGTGAAACCTATTTTTAGACAAATAATTGTGATTTTGACAAAATCAGGTAAAGAGGCATTTTGATCGTATTTATTAAATATTACAACAATTGTAAGGCCCTCTAACTTTAAATGAAGTCCCTAAATGGCAAAGGATTCTAATCATTATTAGCAACAAAAGAACTTGCTAACAAAAGAGATTGTGCACTTAACTATCACCATAAGCAAATTGCTTTACGCACAGCAACTAACCGTGCCAAGAGATGGTTCTCTAAAGAGTCTATTAAACTTTCCTGAAGCCAATTTCTTCATTGCCAGCTGCAAGCAGTTGATATTAATAGCACCACCTGGCTTGCCTAGCTGTAATGGAAAAAAGAAGGTTATATTGTCAGGTAACTATTTAACTATTTTATCTAAGTTGTTAAGGAGAAAAACTTACTTTTGGAATCTCTCCTCCGTAGGTCTTTAGTGATTATAATGTGAAATCATTCTTGAATAAGCAATAGGTATTTCTTTCCCACTCCATATAAAGCACCTCACTGGGAAAGATGCCAGTGCCGATGACCCACGGCCATTGATAGCTGAAAGCTCTGTATTCAGTCCATCTGAACAAGAGTTGGTTGCTTTATAAAGACAAATGTCAAAATGCAAAAGACAGGAAAAAAAATCACAGATATGCAGCAGCAAAGGTGATTTGAGGGACATGAAGTCTCTAGTGGCTTTTGCATTCCCTCAGAATAACTGATTTAAGTCAGCAGGAGTTTTTAAAGTCAAGGGCAGAAGAGGAAAGATTAATTCATACTTGATATACTCCTGCACTATTTAGAACTTTAAAGGTATGATGTGGACACAGG
Source organism: Pseudonaja textilis (assembly GCF_900518735.1). Next base: position 4,123,588 of record NW_020769321.1, read on the forward strand.
AAACAACTATATTGCTCATTGAGAATTGTATGCAGGTCTAGATTTGCTACAACACTCTCCTTCATTAATTAATTTTACAGATGGAAATCATGAGGTTCTATTGACCACTCTTCCCACTTAAATAGCTGATCAATAATGTGAAAGCCACATTTCTAATCTAGACACAGCCAATAGGGGAAGGAAATGTTAATGTTAGCTTATGTGATTTTTATTGTGTTTATATTTAATTTTTTTTCTCTGACCATAGAAAAGAATATTTGTAGGTCAGGATTGAACTGTGGGTTGTTTTGCTTTAGAAAAGCAAGTGAGCCATGGTGAGCGGGGCTACTTCTGCTGATTGCCGGCTGACTGCAATTTGGCACATCAAATCTGACCAGGCTCAAGGTTGACTCAGCCTTCCATCTTTCGTAGGTCGGTAAAATGAGGACCCAGATTATTAGGGGCAATCTGCTAACTCTGTAAACTGCTTAGAGAGAGCTGTAAAACACTATCAAGCAGTATATAAGAGCCATTGCTATTTATTACAAACTAATCAGCCCACTAGTTTGGTAATGAAATATATGCAAGAAACAACTAAACTCAGAGAGCACCAAGACCGCACAATTTTGAAAACTGTGTTGGCTCTGTTCCCTTAGCTTTCTTTGTTTCCAAGCATTCCTTTTTCTTTAATATCCACTTTCCTTCTAATTATTTTTATGGCTGTTCTGGCATTTTATGGGGGCCCAGGAAAGGTGACGGGGGGAGACTGGGAAATGGTATCTGCTTAGTTTAGCTCAGGCCATTTTCTCCTTCAGTATCATGTGGCTTCTTTTACTTCTTTTCACACTTTCATATATTTAAAAAAATCTCTCTCAACTAGCAATATGTGCCATGCTAATATCCTTTCTTTTGTTCTTTAGCTTACAGCAATTTCCAATGGAAATGATAAGAGCTTTACATTCCACCCATAAAGATCATTGGATTTAAGCAGAGAACCGATTATATTTCTGTTTGCGAGATAATTGCATTTAAAGCCCATTGCTTGTAATAACATTTCAGCCCCAGAGCTCTCTTTTCAACATAAATATATGAATTCTATGTGCATCTATTATTTCCCTATAGCTAAAGAATATTGGGGGAGGCACAGAATTGATTTAATAGAATTGATTCTATAGTAAGAATATAATTTTTTGAAAAGAATTAATTGTCTCCTTGAGAATGATTCATTTTGATTACAGAACTGGGCCAGAGGCATACATGCTTATAAAGGAAAGGTTAAATCTAATCCAAAAAAGTATTTTTAAAAGATCTAATATGGAAATTTCTATAATTTCCTAATGGAAAGCTGCATGCATGTTTTTCAGTTGCTAGATTAGATTTTCTTTTCTTTGGAAAGTAGTAATCTAAGGAGGTATTCAGGCAGAATTCTTCCACCTCCTGGCAGAAATCAGTAAATGTCATCAAGTTGATAATCCTCTGCAGTGAGAAGTGAACAAGCAGAGCCAAGAGAAGATAATTGTATTGTCAGCAAAACTAAATGCTTTTTCCTTTTTTCCCCTGGCAAGAGAAGAAAAGAGAAGCCCATGAGAAAGAAAGCTAAAGAAGAAAGGAACCCCTGAGATCATTCTAATCCAACTCCAATTTCTTCTAGATACAGAATAAAGGTGTGAAGCCAGTTCAGTATTTTACCAATATAGGTCTCTCAAACTATTCACATCTCCAAAATGTTCTGGAACCGCAACTGAATTCATATCCTAAACACACGGGTGCATTGGAAAGGCAACCCCAAGAACAATTCTCTACATCAATACCATTTTTATATTTTTTAAAAAATATATATCTTTTGTTCAAGAAGTTGATAAAACAACTAGTTTTGTCTGTTTCTTCATGTTGAATGCTTAATTCTCATTCATACTTAATTTTCTCAGTTAATAGCTCATCTCCTTATGCCAATGCATTCAAATCTATTTCCTGCAATTTTTTTTAATCACTTTGTTTTTCCTTCACTAGGCTATTTTGTTCTATTGAAGCTAAGCTTCTCTTTCTCTGTAGCTCTTTTCTAGCATTCATCTGAATGCATTAAGGATTCTAAATAGTTGAAGCTAAGACTAGATATGCAATCCCCATTTCCTACCATATTATGCACTCAAGTTGGAAATTTGTATTGTATGCAAATGCAATTCTTTTCATCCTCTAGTTCATAATAAAACAGAGTCTCCAATTTTGGGGAAAGCTATATACACGCTGAGGCAGAGGTAAATGTAGTTTCTTTTTTAGCCTCTTTTCTGCATGTTGCTAAAGAGAGAGGCAGTAGGAGCTGATGTTTTTTATCAAATGTGTAGGTTCAACTGACATATTTTGCTTTCCACTACAAAAATTTGTTTCTAGAAGATAAAGTCTAATATTTTTGATTTCCAATTAGTCTTTCATTTTCCAAGAAAGATACATCAGTATCTGAATTATTTGAATATTGGACATGAGTGTACATGTAACACTGATCTTTTCAGTTTTTAGAACAGGTGTTGACGTAGGTCTTGATAGAGAATTGGGGAAAAATAATATTGGCCATTACAGGTAGTCCTCAACTTATGACCACAATTAAGCCCAACATTTCTGTTGTTAAGTGAAACATTTATTGATTTTTCCCCCATATTATGACTTTTCTTGCTACAGTTGTTAAGTGAATCATTGCAATTGTTGAGTGAGTAACACATTTGTTAAATGAATCTGGTTTGACTTTGCTTGTCAGAAGGTCACAGAAGCTGATCACATGATCCTGGGACACTGCAACAGTCATAAATATGAGTCAGTTGTCAAGCATCTGAATTTTGATCAAGTGATCAAAGTGATACTGCAATGGTTGTAAGTGTGAAAAAGCATCATAAGTCACTTTTTCATTGCCATTGTAACTTCAAACAGCCAGTAAACAAACTGTTGTGAGTTGGAGAAGTAGGGATCATTTTTTAACATACATCTAATATATTTAGATGATTTTACAAATATACTAAAATGGATACTGATAACATATTTGAGTCTATTCTACAAACTGCATTTTCTCTTGAACTTCATAAAAGTCATATCCTTAACTATAACATGATTTCACACTGCATAAAATTCTATTAATTTCATGGTGCAAGAGATCCTTTGAAAAAAATGAATAAACTTTTTGAAACAATATGGGGATCAGGCTGATTCCTGCTTGTTTTTGGAAACGAATACATTTCCTGTATGTTTTCTACTCTATCTGTATGGATTTGAGCTTTTGTGAAATACTTATATCTGTATTCATAGATATTTATTCATTTAGTATTTTGCTTTACTGAGATAGCACAGAGTGAATTTATAAGGATTCAAATGTAAGATATAAAGGAGAATTGTTTTATTAAGAAATGGCAGGTGGTAAAATCTACTTCATTTCTTAAGATGAAAGCGAACAGTGAGTGCCACAATAATAAGCAGAGGGCCACAAACAATAATTTGCAAACAATAAAATAGCTCTGCTTACCTTTTCTAGATTATAAATACCAATGTATAATTGATTATATTTTTATATGTCTAAGGACAAAATATACAAGCTATTGCTCAAAGTACTATTTCCGCAATGTTCATGAACAGGAGTTGTGTTTAAAGCGGGATCCTATTATTATTGAATTTTCTTATTGAATCAACAGCAGAAGGGAATTATATGAAAATCATGAAGTCATCTCAATTTATATCTGCTGATGGTGGGATTAATCTTACATTTTTCATTTGTACTTGCAGTATTTCCTAAAACTTTGATTTCTAGAAGGAACAATAAATTGTAATAAGGCTTAATGGATGCTTGCTAGAACAACAGCAAATTATTCTTTCAGGAGATTTATGGAAAATCTTGCCTTAAAAAATGGTTTTGTGAAACAACCAAGATTTGGAATTGCTCAGTTTCAAAATGTTTGCCTCAGCATGTTATTGCTTTCAAGTATATTTTTTTCCCTATCTATATTTGTCTTTCTGAATTCTGCTTGCCAAATCATTTTCCTCTTTGCTAATAAGAGAAATAATTAAATGGATGCTTTGTCTTTGGCATGATGGCAAGGATATTCAGATAGAAAGGATAGAAATTACAATCTAGTTGTATCACTAGCCTGAGCACTAACCCTATAATCTAGTAATCAAAATCAGAATACTATTTACAGAATTTATCTCAATTTCTGGGCAACTTGGGGAAGTAAGTATGTGCTTGTTAAATATACAGAATTACTGAGGTTTTAAATGTTTTATATTTATTTACTTTTATATCTATATAATTTATAGCTCTGAAGATAATATAACTTTGCCATATAAGAAATTGTTTTCCTTCAATATAAAAAGTCAGTCATTAACATTATACTCCATATAGTGTTACTCCGTTAAGTCCCTTTTTATTAAATGGATCTTACATTCAAATAACGATGTGTAGATGGCCATCTTAAGGAGAAAAATTGTTGTCTTACATAGAAATATGCTAGCCTTATAAAATATTAGCTCGATACCCATGCTTCACTATGAAACTATGTGGTCAGGCTTAGTTTGGGGGGGAGGAAAATAAGGAGGGAAATTCTGCCTCTGCCTACCAGCATCCATCGGTATTCATCTGGCTAGAGTTGAGGGCTGTTTGGAAACTGAAACAATATTTGCTGTGTGAGCAAGAAGGAGACAGCAAGGAGCCTGGGCTTGGCTTAGCTCAACTGTTCTGTACTAAAGCTGCTTAGTGCTATGAAAGTAAAACTGAAATTGAAATTCCTCTCCTCTGCTTGTGTTTTTCATTTCTTTTCAGGTGGGGAGGGGCAGTAGAACTCCTTAGCATCAGAGCATGTTAATAATAATATACAAAATACTAATGCTCTGATGGTCATTTTGAAAAATCCTTTCTTAGCACCTCGAAGCTAAGAGGAACATACGTGCTAAATTTCAAATTTATAGTCTTTATGGTTCTGGAGATTTTGTGATGATGCGTGAGTGGTATTTCGCTTTTATATATATAGATAAAGATGCTAAACTCAAAACAAGCTGCATATAGAATGAAATGCAACTATTTCACATGGTTTAATGTGTGTTGACCAAACGGCCGTCATCTCTAGCTCCTGTTTTACGCTATATTGCTTGTTTATGTATTCAGCTGTTGGTTTCCTTTATTAGCTCAATCAGCATACATTAGTAGCCTACATTTTTAATTCAACAACTTTGGAGCTAATTAGGCTTTTCAAGTGGATTTTTTAAAAGGTAAGATAAGTTGACATTACAAAGCTGGATCTCAAAAACCCATGCACAGAGTATGTGGAGAATTTCATTTATCATATAGCGCTATTCGCAGAGGTAAGCACTATTGAATTTAGTGGAATTTATTCCAAGCAAAGCAATATAAGGGAATGTTTAGCAAGAGGGATTAAGGAGGTTTTAATGGCTTGCTTGCACAAACTTATCTCGAGGTAATAGGTGTTTCTATGCTTATCTAGAAATAATAGGTGCATATGGAGTGCTCAAATGCACAGATTCATTTTCAAATTCAGCAAAAGCAATTAAATATTCCCGAATTCACCCATTATTTATGAAGGTTTCATTCTTTTCCATAACAACTGTTCTGTATATTCATATAATATAGAATGCCAATTGATTGAAAGCTTGTTTATTCAGTCTGGTTGAACTCAGCTGGCATCTGTTTTTCCAGTGTTTTTTAAGGCAATATTTGTTTTTTTTTTAATGATCCCTAATAGGATAAAATGGGGAGATATATGCTTTAGCCCTTTCATTTAGATTAAGCTCCTCTTATATTTATGTACACTGGAGTTACGAATTACAATAGAACAAGAAGTTGTGTCTGTAAATGGACATCTAAAATATCCTGTTAAAATTAGAACTGTTTCTTAGTGCAATTTCAATAATTAAAGTCCTTGTGGGTGACTGGAATTTTTAAGCCAACTGTTTTGTATCTGAGTCAGCCTCATTTCCATACATGTCAATAACAAGTTAAGATACCACTTTCTTGGCTGCATTAGGTTTACTAAGCCGAGAAATCTGGAAACTGCAATTCCATTATTTTGGATGGAGCTACTAGCAGATGATTTGCCCTTTTGCAATACAGCACTACTAAGTCTTCATTTTGGTGTTTGACCTGCATAAAATAAAAACATAGAATCTGTGAAGTGAACCACTGTACTGTACCATAAAAGCAACTTGTCTAAAACTGCAAGGACAATGACTTTAAAGTTAAAAGATGAAGAGATAAAAGCTGTGGGTCTGCTATAAAACCAAAACCAAAGATTTTTGAGACAGTACTGTGCTGTCTCAAAAGCTAAAAAAGCAAGCCATTAATAACTGAAATTTAGTAATAACAGTATCATAATATAGCTCTATTATACCAGGGGATTTTGCCTGCTGTGGTACTGATGTTTACAACATTATATGTAATGAGGAATTTGGGGAATGGGCTAGAAATAATTCCATGCCTTCCCTACTTTATTTAATATTTTGACAGCTGAACCTATCTGAGAGATAACATTCTGTATTCTAGATATTTTACATACAGTGAGCTAGAAACCTGGTAGCAAAATCCTTACAATCTACTTGCTGATCCAAGACTACCCTATGTGAGTTGCTGAATTACCCAATGGTTGCATTTTCTGAGATAAAACCTGTCGTGCATAAGAAAAATGACCAGTGTTTGTTCTATGTGTATCGTTTTATTAAAATAACGTTTGTGATTTATATTACATATTACAGGCTGTGACAAAGACTTCACAATGAATTTTAACAAATAAATGACAATTCCACCTATACGAAAGAGAGATCATGTGACAGATCCATCTCTACTAAAAATAAAATAGAATACACAGTGCGAGGCTTGACTTCAGAACAGAATGTACAGGTAGTCCTCAAGTTGCAGCCATTCACTCAGTGACTGAAATTATGGTACTGCTGAATAAAGGCTACAGGATCTTTGATGATCTGTTAAACAACAATTGGACAAAAGTATTTCTCCTTCAGCGTAGAGGAAAGTTAGAATCAATAATTTTGACACTTTACTTGATCCAGGATATGATCCTACCCAGTCCAACCAAACTTATATTGTTGACCAGCAACTGACATTGTCTCCTTTCTGAATTCCATTAAAACTTCATCAAGTATTCCTGTGAAATGTTAATATAGCATCCAGTTTGCATATGGATACTGAATAGGAACTCAATCCATTTATTTCTAAACTTTTTTCCTAGACTACATTTCTGCGCTCTGTTCATAGAGACAGAAACAAACTGAACTTTGAAGAATATGCAGAATTAGATCAATCAGTGCATGTTCTTGTCTTTTGGTTTTTAAATATTTCCCTTGCTCTTTCTATACCAAGGGGGATGTTCAGTATAAATCTGGAACGTGAAGTTCTCAGGCTGTGTGTGGGTTGCCAGAAATCATTTATAAATGTTAAACATAGCAACTCACAAACAAGATACTAAGATTAAAATAAAGTAGAATATAACTATAGGTCCATTATTGTCTTGAAGAGATCCTCTATACTCTGATTTTACCACATAATCTCTGTTATTGTGAAGACTAAATCAAATTTGAGATGACCACCTTAGTTTATCAGATTAGTATTTTTATGTGGGAAAAGTATTTTTTCAGTTTAATGTAGGTTTAATAGGCTATATTGGTTTATAAAGTTGTCTTTAGTTGGATGGGTGTAATTATCTGAGTGTAGAAGCACTCTGTCAAATAACTCGGCAAAGAATTTATCAGTGGATTGATCTATTGTAGATATTTCTCAGACAGAAGCAGGAGAGTATGTTAATCTTTTTGATAAGTCATGGGCTGCAATTTTATTGAGAACCAAATGTTACTATTCAGATCTGGGAAGAACAGCCTGTATGTGCATATGTAATTAGGTACAGATTTTTAGAGATACTTTTAAATATTACAAGAAGAACAAACGCTGGTTATGCTATAACTGTATTATTCTCTCTAAAAGATACAGAGAAAATATTAGGCAAATTGTAATTTATAAAAGTATCTGTCCAAGTATGTTGATGATTGCTTAATATTTGGGAGAAGGTGCTGGGTCAAAATCCAATGAAATTCTTTTTTGCAAGAAAAACTCTAAAGTTATAGTATGTATGTATGTATGCATATATATATATATCAGAAAATGTGTGTGTGTGGGGGGGGGCATTCAGCTTTGTTCGGGTATTTTCCCACGTCATTGTAGTTGTGCTTTTAAAGTTGTAGCAACGTTTAGGCAGAATCTCATCTGCCATCATCAGGCTTCTGCCGTTCTCTTGTTCTCTGTCTTGGATTTGGTTGGGGTTTCTTTTTGGATTAGGTGGGTAATCTTAACAGCCAATGGATTCCAAAGAAAGAAGATTACCCACCTAATCCGAAAAGAAACCCCAACCAAAATCCAAGACAGAGAACAAGAGAACAGCAAAGCTCTCCTCCCATATATAAAAGGCACTACAGACAAAATCAGCAAGATCCTCCAAAAACACAACATTAAAACAGCATTCTGCACAAACAGAAAAATATCCACCATCCTAAGAAACCCCAAAGACAAAATCGAGTTAGAAAACCAAGGAGTATACGAAATCCCTTGCACCGCCTGTTCCACCACATACATTGGACAAACTAACAGAAGAATAAGTGCACGCATTGAAGAACATAAGAACTCAATCAAGAAAGAAGAACTGACCTCTTCCCTGGTCCAATACCTTAAAGCCACAGGACATGAGATTGACTTTAAAAATACCAGAACTATCGCCAAAACCAAACACTTCAACAACAGAATAATCAGAGAAGCCATAGAGATAGAAAAACGCCCACACAGCATGAATAAATGAGATGACACCTCCGCCTACCAGCCATTTGGAAACCCACCCTCATGAACAGATGAGTACCTAACATGAAGAATGACACCAGATCCACATCCACGAGGGCCACACAAGATGCTATCACCACACTTCCACGTAGAAAGCAGACTCACACCCACACAGAAGATGAGACACGACCATGGGCCAGAAGCCGCACCGTAGCTGCATCACTACCCGCTTCAAACCCCTCCAACCCATACATGAAGCGAACTGACGCCCACCATGAAGATGCGGCACGACCACGAACGCGAAGCCAAACAGCAGGATCACAGCTCACCAGCTCAAATCCCCCAGCAACTAAGACTAACCTGAGCACAACCAAGCCCCCACCTGAACAGAACACACCCCCAGCCAATCAGAACACAGCCAACCCCCCAACCAATGAGAACACAGCCAAACCCCCAACCAATGAGAACACCCACCCACCCAATCAGAACACAGCCAAGCCTCCACCCAATCAAGTCACACCCCCACTAGCAGTTAAAAGGAAGAAGCAGCTGCAAGCTCACATTACTCTGAGGAGCACAGAGCCGAAGACCCAAGCCTGAAGATGATAAATGAGACTTCATCGAAACGTTGCCTAGATACTTCCAATTTTATGCGGGAGAAAACCCGAATAACCAAAGATACATATATATATACATATACACATACACATACACACACACACACACACACACACACATATATATGTATTGTGTTCATCTGTGTACAGAAGCCTGGTGATGGCAGATGAGATTCTGCCAAAACGTTGCTACAACTTTAAAAGCACAACTATAATGATGTGGGAAAATACCTGAACAAAGCTGAATACCATACATGTAAGTACCCACAAAAACTTAAGAAAACGTGTGTGTGTGTGTATGTATATATATATATATATATATATATATGTATATGTGTATATATATATACACACACAAACACACACTAAGTATATATCCAGAAAGAGTTCTCAGATGCATGCAATTATATCTGAAGAGCAATGAAATGTTCTGAGTGCTCTTACGCTTTTCTCTGAGAGGAGGGAAAATATTTTCCCCATATGACAATAAGTAGAGCTTTAGATTATTTACGTGCTAGTGGAGAACCTATATTAAGAAAAAAAAAACTCAGGAAGCTTACCACTGTGAAGGAATCTTGTGTCTCATGAAACTTGAATCAACAGGGCATTACCATACTCCTAGATTTGTTAGAAGGAGTTGACTGATAGGCACTTCTGTATGATTGTCCAGCAGCTTTTATGCGCATCACAGTGTCTTCCCAGACATATATAGTGCTATAAAGTTAGAAAACGTTGTAACCATTTAGAATCCAGTGCTGATTTCAAATATTTGTGTTTGCAAAGCTCACATTGAAATTTCACAAACAACACCATGTTTGAAACCAAAAGTATCTAAGCCATACTTTTCAAAAATTGTAGGTGTTCCTCTATTTCATCTCTCCCCTCATCCCCAGCCCTACCCCACCCCAAAGTTGAGATTGTAGTAGGAGAAAGCAACAGCAAGGTAGAAGTCAGTAGCCTGCTTGCAGATCCATATATTATTTTTTTAACATTAGAGGAATGGGTAATGCTAGCCTAGGAACTCAATCCTGTCATCTGCAAGAGGGAACTAATGTACAATAAGTATATTCAATTCCTGAAGATAACTGGAGTATTCGTTGTCCTGATGTCCTTATCACCTGAAAAACTTTGACCTGAGTTTCTTAGATGGTTGCACAAGTTTACTTCTTTCACTCAGTGAAAAACAGGAAGGTAGCAGCCATTCACAGAATTTGGATGGATGGAGCCTTACTTACTTCAGTTTGCAAGCATTCATTTCCTTCTGGATAGCATTAATTTGGATGCCCATCTCCCTCGTAAGTAGCATATGGTAGTTCCTTCTTCAACTCTGGTTTGCGACCATTGAGTATCATTCCCTTAATTCCTAATCTAACATAATACAAAACATATTTTGACACATATAAATTTTGAGGAAATATAACACATATAAATAGAACTTTATTATTTGTCTGAAGTATCTGATTGATATGGGAGTCACTACTTGATTTTGCAGCCATCAAAGAAAGAAGATAAAATGAGAACTAATACGCGTTTGGATAAATCATCTTTAATTTCATAGAAGGATAATATGGCACCTCTAGACTATATAGAGAAGTGCATACATCACAATAGGGCACACTATATTGTTGATGTGGCCTTATGCATTTTATGTACCAAATCTGAATTTTCAAATAGATTTTCCTGCTAATTGTATTTTCTGGGTTACCTTGTCAGCAAACAATTTTGCACAATATACAAACCCTCTTTAAAATTTTAAAAGTGTTTTATTATTTCTATAATCATTAGCTGCATAATTAAAAATAGAGTCCGAGCTTTTCTTCTTTTTGAAAACATAAAATAGAAAAAGCAATCACTAAGTAAAATCAGTGTCTGAATTAATGATTTGGTTAAAAACATTCATTTTAATAGTGTCAAGTAAATAGGGAGAAAAAAGATAAATATGTACAAGGAAATCATCTTTCCTCTCCCGCCTCCCAGATTGCAAAGATGGCTTCATCAACCTTACTGACATAACAAAATTAAATCATCTTTGTGCTTACTTAAAAAACAGGATAAAATGAAATGATTGAATGTGTCTCTTTTGAGGCAACTTCCTTTTTAATATGTTTGCGAAGATTAACTAGCCCTAATAGTTTTTAGAGAACATCTTAAGAATCTAAAGTAATTCATATGACAGTTTAATATTTTTTTGATTGTGAACACAAACTGCGTGGAATGATCAACTATATTTGTGTTTAAGGACAGCTCCAGAAAAATATATTTAGAGATAGATATCCATAGCTCCAGCACCTATTCAGAGTATTTTAATATGCATGATGTATATAGTACTATAAACTTAACCTATTTGTCTTCATATTTCTGTTAGAAGAAGGTAAGAAGTATAATTACATTCTTCGTATTTTTCTAAAATTTTATGTTTGCATAATAAACAATTTATTATGGCTAGAAATAAATAATCTAGTCACGGTTATTGCATTGTCATATCTACAGTAATTCTATCCTTACAGTCAAATCCTCAAGGAAGGAGGTTGAGCAAAGAATTTGGATTGTCCAATTCATTTACAGCAAGGTTTGTGGTTAATTGACGATCTGAACCTCAGTCTTCTGAGTCATACAATACATAATTCTTTAAGTACACCAAATTTAAAAATGAAATTTATTAATCAAAAAAAGAATATTTTATAGTTATTGAACCTTACAAAGAATGCTTGAAAAAAGATGGGTATTACCGGTAGATTTCTTTTGCTGGTAATGTAAGAAATATGAAGGTTCTGTAACTGATATGATTTGGTTGTGTTAGAGGTTTGTTTTGGTGTAAAATTACTAGATATCTTAATACAAACTTAGAAATAAATACTGTCAGTGGTTTCAATATCTCTAAATATACAATCATTATTTCATGAAAGGCTTTGGCTCTGTGGTATGGCAAATAGAATGATTGTATGTTATTGCGGGCGGGGAAGTACTCTGATTTTAAAACACAAATTCACAATATGAATTTGTTACCTATTTTTGAAAAGTATCTGCATAAGCAAAAACGAGAAATTTTATATGGTCTAGAAATAATGATTGAATCAAAATGTATATTATTAATCATTACGATTTTTTTCAGTTAACTCACTTTTTTAATTTTGTGTCACAGTTTATTTTAATATTTATTACATCTTTATTGCATAATCACTTGAAGACTGTTTTCTATTTTACCTTGTACACACACACACACACACACACAAACACACACACACACACATACACATATTCTGAAAGGTCAAACTAACTGACCTTTTTACATTAATGCCTTGTCTGTTATGGACCTTGACTTTTTTGCATGTTAATGGCTATGCCTTTCATTTAGAGGGAAAAACCAAATTAAGAAAATTCCTGCTTAGAGCTTCGGTCTGACCCATGGTTATTTAGCAGGGTAATAGGGGTAGATATCAAAATAATCAAAATTGAAGCCCTTTTTTTACAAAAAAAGGGTATCTTCAAAAGGATGCCATGATGCATCTAATTATGGCTTCCATCTTGATTTTTTTTTTTTTTTTGAGACACCCTCCCCACCACCAGCCTAAACCCTTCAGGAGATTGGCCTGCTTCAGTAGGAAACATTTCCTTAAGTTATCTGTATTTATTTATTTGTATCCTGCCTTTATTATTTTTATAAATAACTCAAGGCAGCGAACATATCTAACACACCTTCCTCTTCCTATTTTCCTCACCACAATAGCCCTATGAGGGAAACTGGGCTAAGAGAGAATGTCTGACCCAAAGACACCCATCTGACTTTCAAGCTTAAACTCATAGCCTCCCACTTTCCAGCATGGTGCCTTAACCACAAGGCTCTCTTGAAGTGAGTGCACCTTGTAAGAGTACTTGCTGTTGTTGGTTTTAAAGTTTGAAAGAATCTCTGAAACAGCTTCTTTCCTGGAATGGATGAAAAGCTCTTCAATTTCAAGGATGCAAAGAAACACTTATTTGAACCAGCAGGGAGAAACAAGAGGGCCTTTTTTTTCCACCCTTAAGTATTTGTTATTTTGCTTCATTTATTTGTTTTCCAGTTCATCTGCATTTGATGTGACATCTTGGGTCGGCGTATGAAAAGCTAAATTTACATTGGGAAATCTAAAAGGGACAAGGGAGGAATCATTATATTACTTTTAGAACCAATTAAGCCTGCAAGTGAAATAATAACCAAATCATGGCAGGTCACTTGCTAGCTGAGTAGAGAAGCTTGAGTGAGGCCTTTTGGTGCAATGTGATTTTGATAGATCACTTGTCTTCCTTAGCCTCTCAACATCAAAACGAGGCTCTCGTGCAAATCCTAATGACAAGTTCCAAACAAAGTATGCTAATGCACTTTCTTCTTTACCCAGTTGTTTTTCTTTTGCCAAATGCTGCTTTGCTAATGTCAGTTTTGACAAGCGCACAACCTTTGAGAATGACTTTCTGAGACTGTAGACCCGATTGCTTTCAACTAAAAGCCAGTATCAACTCTTTAGATGAGTCAAACTCTGTCATCTCGATAGAAGAAAAGTGCATATTAGCTTTGTCATTAAAGTCTTCCCCTCCTCTCCATATTCTTTATCTTTAGAGGCTGTAATCTAGTTTGCATTAGGAACTGCAAATAACTGGACACTGCAGAACTGTTGAGGTTATACAATAATGAGCCCTTTGGAAGAACAGGGGTTATGTAGCCTGCCCTGAAAGCAGAAAAAGATAAGCGTTTTCTTTTTAAAGATTGCAATCTTAACAGCCGATGGCTAAGGTGCCAAAGCCTTGTTGCTAGGCCCGAAAGAGGGATCGTAACCTACTCTTGGAGCTTATGCTTGGAAAACAAAATAGAAATGCTGGGGGAGCAGAATTTTAACTTCATATCTGGCCATTTTCCAACGTTTGTGAAATTAACATTCTGCCACCCAGGTTTAAAATATTGGGCTAACTATACAGATTATCAGTGCAGATTTAAAATGATTTATTGCCACGGGTCATAGCTCTGCATTTTCTCTCCGCCTCCCTTAATAGTTGACAGGCAATCACCTTATCTAACTTTGAAGAGTAACTCCAGGTCTAATTCTTGACTTGCAACACTATTAGGCTGGACTCAACCATTATGTTCATAAAATTAGATTTAACTTGATGGTCAAGCATCTATGCATGCTAAAAATATTACTTCTGATGGCCTATCCCTATGTCTCCATGGGGAAACTCCCAGACTATGTCTCGGCATTGTTCTTGCTAGTGCTATAATCTATATCAAGGGTGTCAAACTCAAGGCCTGCAGGCCGAATCCAGCCCACAGGGTGCTTAGATCTGGCCTCTGGGGCCGCCCTGGAAACACCGAAGGACCAGCCCATGGTACCTTTGCCAGAGAAAATGGAGTTCGGTAGGACTGCACATCCCTCCCCTGATCTCCATTTTCACTGGCAGAGGGTTGCAGGAGGCCATTGCAACCAAAAATGGAGCTCAGGAGAGCACTTGGGCCACCACAGGCACCCCCAACATGAGTGACGTCGAGCTGGCCATGCCCACCACACCAGCATCCTGAGGTCAAACACAATCCTAATGCAATCCTCAATGAAATCGAGTTTGACACCCCTGATCTATAGTATGCATGCTAGAAGCATAGCAGATTCAGTCGAATTGTGGCACCATCAGCCATCAGTTGCATTGGTATCAACAGCATGAAGCCTGGATAGAGTCTCAAATATTGCCAGATAAATTTCCCTATCTATATGTCAACTGATAAAACATTCCTATGTCTGTTTTAGTAGTTGCCATAAAAAAAGGAGGGGGAGGAAAGAAATCTGGAAGAGCAGTTGAAAACGAAAATACATTCCAACTCTTATCTTTAAAAGATTGTAACTGAAATACCAGAGTTTTTGCCTGCGAATATATTTAATTGGAGAATATGAATGATGACACCCAGCCTGTGAACGTGCTCAATTAGAGAATCTGGTTTATGAGATACCTGGGGGAAGGGGGGAAACAGGGTCACAGGTGACTGTAAATTACGTATGCCAGTTGGCTTCATACAGGGCACTGCCAGTATGTCGCCTCTAATAAATCCTTTGAAGTTTTTTGAAGTTTGGCTTGAGAATCATGATTTAATTAGAGTGATTGCTGGAATCCTGACACTATATATGTAAAAGCGAAATACCAGTCACGAATCATCACAAAATCTCCAGAACTGTTAAGCCTACAAACTTGAAATTTGGCATGTACGTTCCTCTTGGCTTTTAGGTGCTCACAAAGGATTTTTTGAAATGACCAGCAGAGCATTAGTATTTCCTATATTATTATTAACACACTCTGATGCTAAGGAGTTCTACTCCCCATTCCCACCTGAAAAAAATCTGTTCCAAATGCAAAACACAAGCAGAGGAGAGTTTTAGTTTCAGAGCACCAAGCAGCTTTAGTTCAGAATAGTTGAGCTAAGCCACACCCAGGCCCCTTATTGTCTCATACAGCAAATACTCTTTCAGTTTCTAAAGACCTCTCAGCTCTTTCACACACTGACAGGACACTAGACAGATGAATACTGATGGATACTGGTAGGCAGCAACAGAATTTTTTCCCCTTATTTTCTTCCCAGCTAAAGGAAGCCAACTAAAGTTCTGACACACCATGGAATCACAAGCCTGGAGTGGTTTAATCCATAATGTTTGATTTAACTAATTTGAATTTCTGAGCTACTATGTTTTAAAGACTTGCATAGCCTGGACTTCATTTTGTTTTGTTTTTGTAAATTTTCACAAAGAGAAAAAAAATACAAATAAAACATCTTTTTTGAAAGTAGCATAATCCCGGGTTACATTTCTTCGTACAGACACAAATTCAGGTTCATGCTCATTTTTATATTCTATTCCATATCTTATTACTATTTTACATTTTCTGCATAGCTTCTCCCCTCTTTTAATTTTCTCAATTTTATTTTATCTCATCTCAATTCAAATCATTATATTTATGTTTTTTGTCTGTCCTGTTTCAATTATCTATTATCTTTTCTCATTAAACAAAATTTCTCCTGTAGTTGCTGATGGAAGCATGATGCCTTTATATCTTTTAAGTTTATCCATTTAACTCTTATTTAGGCTTCAATATATACCCTAAAGTTATAACATTCAATATAATACATAACTTCCATTTGGATTCTGCTTGGTACATTCTTAAAATACACACTATATTCTTAAAAAAAGAAAAAAATATAAATGTATGTAATTAAAACAACACATTCCATTCCAATTCAATTCTATCATTAATGTTAATATTCATTAAAGTCTTAACTTCTTTAACATTACTTTTCAATTAAATATCATACGTCTATGGGAACAATTATAAGCTTTCCATAATTAATTCCCCCCCCCTTCACTTATATTTTATAAAACATTAACTATTTAAAATGTTCCTGTTCCTTCCTAATTCAATTTTCCCATTTATTTTATTTCACTTATTTTATTAACAAACATTTCACTAAATTACACTTACTATTTTATCCCTCATTTTAATCATATTGTTTCCAATTTTCTAAAGTTATTTCTATTACTAATGTAACAATACAATCTTATATACCTTTACAGAATCCCTTTTTCAGTTAGATTTTCACCCATTAAATAGGTCCTGTTTCTCTATATCTTGCTCCGGTCCTTTGTAACTTCCTTTCCTTCTTCCCTCTCTTCTTCTCTCTCCCCTTTTTACCCCCTTGTTTCTCTACCTCTATTTCTCTCTTCTGTATTCCCCTTTTCTGTTGCTTTCCAGTATTATACTTATTTTTTGAATTATTTTTCTTTTCTTTGGTTGTTTTTTTTAAGTCTTAAATTCTCCATTCTCTTTCCCCCCTTTCCTTTTTCTTCCCCACATAAAATTACTTGTTCATTAAAGATGGCTTCTTCTTTGTCAGTCTTCTTGTTTTGCAGACGTTTCTTGTTGTTTCTCATAGTTCCAAATCTCCATTTCTAAGAATTGAAAAACAAAGCCAAAAGAACCCTTCCCTTCTTGTGCATTTTCTTTGTACTTTTTAAGTTCCATTTTCAATTCATCCAGAAGTGGTGCCATTGTATACATTTTTAAACAACCACCTGATTAATTTTAGTCATTCAAATGTAATAACCAAGAATCCAAAGATCACCAAATAATCCAAATACATGCAAGCTGGTTCTTTTTGCTCTGTTTTTCACTTTCTCTTCCTGGGGTTACTGTTTAGTTACAAAGTTTCAGTTAAAATGTATCTTTTAGAAGTCTTATTGAAGTTTTACTGTAGATTCTTTTTAATTCCAGGCAGTCTCCTCCCTCTTCCAGATCCTGCCCTTATTCTTTTTCTCTCCCTTCCTGCTTATGAAAAAAAAAATTTAGTGTCCAGAAATCTTTATTATCCCTTTGACATTTTGTTTTATTTTCAGCTTAATTGCCTATTGATGTCAAAGTGGATTTTTCCGATTTCTTATTTAAGTCTCTTAGTTGTCAGTATAGGGAAGGAGAGAGAAGAAAAAGAAAAACCAAACCTTTCCCTTTTCACTTTCCTTTGCTGCTTCCGACTCTTCTTTGGGAGTGATGTTATTTTTTTGTAAGTTTAAATTCCAGGGTACCTTAGTTGTTGCTTTTACAATTTAGCCCGGTCAGCCAAAACTTTCACTTCTTATCTTCCTCCTGCACGTTCTTTTCTGGTCAAGTTTTTCTTTGTGGTGGCCATTTCTGACCACCGCTGCAACTGCCTTCGGGAAAGGGAGTAATGGCCAGCTGAGGAGGAGAGATACGGCTCTCCTCAACCCTGCTGGCGGTCTCCCCCCTCTTCACCACCTCTACAGGGTGGCTTAGCGCACGATCACGGATTTCTGTCTGTTGCCGAAGAGACTTCAAACCGGAGTGACTTCATTTTTGTTTTAATGGCCCCTGACCAATATTCAGCAATTATATCAGAATATTTATGTTCAGCAATTATCATAGCATCAAACACGTTTTTTGTCTCCCATAAACTATGAAACAATATTTTTAAGCACTTGCTACCTGAGGCATTTCTTCTTAATTAGCTTTATTTTATGAAATCAAAAATCAACATCAAGGAGGTTGTAGAGAAATTGTTGCTCAGAATATGCATGTATCCTGCTGCCACATGGGGAAGCTATGGGACACTGAAGTGATTTTCAATCTCTCTGTCATACACAGAGTCCAAATCAAATCTGGATCCATAAAAATATTTTTTGCTTTGGAGAGATGATATTATCCACTTCAAGTTGTTACTCCAGATTGGAACCTTAAGCTTTGCTTTATCCTAAGATAATAAGGAAGGATGTTATACAATTTAGAAATCATTGCTGGAAGATGTTGTTTTTGTTTTCCACATGAAACCTGAACTATTTTCTGAAATCCCTTGTAATCCATTCAGATCAAAGCAGTCTTATCAGTTTCAAGTTTAAATTAATCTGTGAGCAAAAGTTATCTTCTGTCCTAGAAAAATAAACTACTTGGAGTTAATACAGATTTCTTCAAAGGTTTGAACTGTGAGTAATGACTCTTTCAGACAGTTAATTTGAGCAGAACTGAAATAGAATGTACCTAAATATTTCCAGCAACTAAGGGCTAAACCAAGGGACAATTCATAACAGTCCTTCAGACTGTTGGGGGGGGGACCAGTTGGGTGGGTGTGGCTAGGTCAGTGGTGGTTAACCTTTTTGGGCTCCTATGCCAAAAATTGTGCGTGTGCTTGCACGCTCGCGTTTGTGACAGCACCCAGAAGGCAATGTGCACCCCCCCATGCCCTGTAAACATGCACGCACCTACCCTTTTGGCCTCCCCCATCTCCAGAAGCACTGCTGGCCAAAAACAAGGCATGCGGATGCCTCCCAGGGCCTCTGACCGCCCCTTTTTTGGCCTCCCCCATCCCCAGAAGCACTCTGCCAGCCAAAAACAGAGACCGCGGATGTCCCCCAAGGCCTCCGCCCGCCTCTTTTTTGGCCTCCCTTGTCCCCCAGAAGCACTCTGCCGGCAAAAACATTGGCCTTACCTTCCAATTGTAGCCCACGGGACTCGCAAAGAGAAGTCCTGCGCTCGACCGAAGGGTGGGGGCTGGCAGGTGGGTGGGGCAATGTTGGCAGGACAGCCTCATAGTCCCACGTGGGCCAGATTAATGGCTTTGATGGGCCATGGGCTGTCATTTGAGAATGCCTGCTATAACACATTTAGATATTGTATATAGCGCTACCTTTTTCTGGGTTAGTTGTGGTTAATTCAGTTGCTGTCAGTCCAATTTGATTGATGTTCTTCTTTAGCAGGTTTTTCTCCCACCTGCAGCATTCAATACTGAATCATAGATCTTATCCATACAAACCAATGGCTTTGCTAGCAAGCAAGCACCAAGGGCTGTCTTGTGTTAGGCAGAGTGAGATAGTAATCTCAGGTAGCAAATGCCGAAAGGCAATAAGAAGATGGGAAAAAGAGCTATGTGATTTTGCTTTTACTAAGCTAGTCAGCAGGAGAGAATGTTCCCCCTTCCTCAATCTTGAAGAAGGAGTTGTTGACTTTTGCACATATGATTTTGAATTTTGTGCCCAGAACAGCAGAAGATGTCTTTCAATTCTTTTAGGTGTGCCTAATCTATTCTTAATAGTTACTATCGCATTGTGAGCTACAGGGTTAGTAGCTGAGTTCATCCATTATACTAAGGCACAAAACATCTAATCACACATATTGTGGCTTACAATGTGTATAAACCCAGATATGGGAGTGCGGTTAAGACACTGGGCTGTTGATCAAAATGCCTGCAGTTCAAGATCCAAGCACCATGTGATGGCGTTCCTGCCCCAGCTCTTGCTAACCTAGCAATTTGAAAGCCTGCAAATGCAAGTAGATAGATACCACTTTGGTAGGAAGGTAACAGCATTCCATGCACTTTGGTGTATAGGCATGCCAGGAAATGGAGATGAACACCACTCCTTAGAGTCGGACATCACTGGACAGGGGAAACCATATAGCCATCTACAATAGGGACCTTTTTTGCAAAAGGTCTTCCTTGCTGCGCTGAGCCACGTCAGTTGGGACAAACATAAACACTCAAAAAAACAATTACATACTTCAGACGACATCTCCTCTTTTCTGCACAACAACAACCCTATGAGGTGAGTTGGGCTGAGAGGGAGTGACTGACCCAAAGTCACCCAGCTGGCTTTTATGATAAGGTGAGATTAGAATTCATGATCTTCAGATTTCCACATCTCCTTTGCTGCCTTGTTCACTCCCACCCCCCAAAAACAGAAAGGCTGATGCTACTTAAAACATATTTTCCCATAGAGAAATACGCTGTTGGATGGAAGGACACACAATTTGCCTCGGTGGTGCAGTGGTTAGAGTGCAGTACTGCAGGCTACTTCTGCTGACTGCCGACTGCCTGCAATTTGGCAGTTCAAATCTCGCCAGGCTCAAGGTTGACTCAGCCTTCCATCCTTCCGAGGTGGATAAAATGAAGACCCAAATTGTTGGGGGCAATATGCTGACTCTTTAAACCACCTAGAGAGGGCTGTAAAGCACTGTAAAACATATATAAGTAAGTGCTATTGCTATAGTATTGCAACATATTATGGTTCACCTTCTAGTATCACAGTTTTTCAGAATATCTTATTCCAAAGCATTAAAGCAAGCAGAAAGAAAGAGTTCTGTTGTCTCTTTGCTTCACAACCAGCATTATTTTCTGCTAGTAGAGTCGTATTTATAGCTCTATCATTCAGTTCCCCCCAGTTCTTTCAGATACTGAACCAGTTTGTAATTAGGTCTTCTTCTAAGTCCTGTAATCAAAAAGAGGCTTCCATTTCAATTTTCCATTTGGTGTCTTCTGCAGCAAACATAACGGTTAATGTGACTATACATTTTAGCAACAGTAAACCCAGGAAAAAAAATCACTTTAAAACTTTCTTCATCTTGCTTATTTGGTCACATACCACATATTGCTACATTTCTTCCCTTTCAATGTAAGCACGGGAAATTATTTCAGCTAGCTTTTATTTTTGGAGATTACTGGAAGATAAAACTATAGAAATCAGGAATCAGTATTGCACTGTAATCTTTCAAGCATGCTTTCTGCAAAATGCGAGGAGGAAAGTCCGTATTAAAATGGCAAGCGTGAAGTACAGCTCAAAAGAAAAATTGATTTCCTGCCTGTTGTATTTGACAAGTTATTTTAGAATGGAATATATGGACTGTCACTAAATGGTGTAAACTATTCTTTGTTGGCTACAGATAAACAAATCTCAGAAAATACCATTTTTTTCCTGAGAGGATCCAGCGGAATATTGAATCTAAGCATGTTTTTTTGCCAAGGGACTTTTGCTTAAAGCTTACAAAAGTGTGCTTTGCTTTATCTCACTGAGAAAAGGCCAGGACAACAAAATGGGGTTCATGCTGGAAAGAGTGGTACAGTTAGTCCTCACACTTATGACCACAATTGAGCCCAACATTTCTGTCATAAAGTGAGAAATTTGTTAAGTGAGTTTTGCCCCATTTATGACTTTTCTCACCACATTTCTTATGTGAATCATTGCAGTTCTTAAATTAGTAGCATGGTTGTTAAGTGAATCTGGTTTCCCCATTGCTTGTCAGAAGTTCGCAAAAGGGACATTACAACAGTCATAAATGTGAGTCAGTTGTCAAGCATCTGAATGTAAATCATGGGAATGTAAGAATGGTCATAAGTTTGAAAAGTGGTCATAAGCCACATTTTTCAGTGCCGTTGTAACTTTAAATGGTCACTAAGTGAACTGTTGTAAGTCGAGGACTACCTGTATTTCTAAGAGCCACATGGGGTAAAGCTTTGGATTTGGGCCTTCCTTTATTGGGTGAACTGATATTCCACCCTGATGTAAACCACAGGAAATCAGGAGTCCGGTTCAGGTGAATTTATAGGTTTATTTTATGCTGAAGATTCTCTAGAAGAATCTGAACTACTGACGGTAAAGCAAGTTGGCAATCGATAAGAGTCAATGGAATTCAAGGTGGGCTGGATTTACATCTCTTGTGGGCACAAAGGGATTCAAGATTGATGATGCACTTAACCCCCTCCCTCAAGCTCAGCCTGGTCATGTAATGTAGCTATCATTCTACCCATGCCACTACACATGTAGCTTTGTAAACACAGAACAAAGTTACGGTTTGAAGAGAGGGGGCTTGAAACTGATTTACCTCTTTTAAAAATACTTTTACTTATAATATTTAAACATTGTCTAAAAGTAAAAGTAGATGGGGACTCTCAGTTACTGCTTGCTGATTTGTTAAAAGTATCACAGAAATGGCTTTACCCATTGAAAGTGAAACCACAATAACACTGTCAGATGATAAATGAGATTGATCGTGAGGAATTCAGATTATTTATAGAGCCAAGTACCACCCTAGAATGGAAAGCACAGAAAAAGCTAAGACAGCAATAGTTTTATCTGTTCCTATCTGCTGTTCATTTTTGTTTAAAGATCTAGTCATTTCAAGATAATTTTTCATCTATTTAAAATCAAATTAATGGAGCAGGAAAGTCAAGAACCTCTCCCCGCATCCCAACCCTTGACTTAATAGAAATACCAACTTACAGTTCAAAGCAGCCATTTCTAAACAAATCTGCCAGCCCATCCTGGTATTAAACTGCATGCAACTCAAGCTGAACCTCACAGGGAGCCATGATAATATAGCAGCACTAACAAGCTGCCTGTTTTTCCTGCCCTATGAACTTACCAGGTCAATCACTTCCAACTGTCTCCTCCCACCAACAAAAGCTGTTAAACCAATCAGAAAGCTTCATAATTGTCTTATTTAATGTTATATATGATCCCTGGTGTGTTGCTTTCTTAAATAAGCCAAATTCATAAACTGCATTTATTACTGACTTACATCTCTGGCTTATTATGATCCTCTAAAAAAATCCATCCTAGGCATGGATCCTCTAAAAAAAATCACAAGCTGAGTTTTCTAGCTCACTTAACTTTCATCAGCATGAGAATCCAACAGCAGTGATGATTGTTATATTTGTTATTATTTGCAAACTAGTCTTACTCTAACGCCCTTGAAAGAAAATTTTGTTCAGTATAACTAAAATTCATTGTATAAACTCCTGTGTTTTCAGGTTTACTATGATCATTCATTGTTCCTTTTTAAACAGCAAGAACAATAGCAACTGAATGCATCTTGGAGAGAGTAATTTATCCAAGTACCACTTTATTTAAATTAGACTTATGGAAGAATAGAAAAGACATTTCTTCCATAGATTATTTGCTGAAAGATTTAAGAGTAAAGTTTCAAGAGATTTAAGAGTAAAGGTTCTGAAGAACTTCTGTCTGAAGCCCAAGTAATGGGATCATGATTAAATTAACTTGCAGGTATTCTGCCAATAAATCGTTCCTCTTCAACAGCACTAGAAATAGAAGCATTTGGTCACTACTCTTCTGAAGGATTTTCATATGTGATGGATAGCACTGAAAAAAAAAATCACAGATAATTCATACCATATTGGCTAAAATTAAAACATGAATACTTTATAGAAATGATTATAGAATGAAAAACACCACATGGCACTCAGACATTTCCACATACTAAAAATAAAAGAGAAAGGGATGCTAAAATTGATCTAGACTTCTAGTAGATGACAGTGTTGAACTGGCTTTCCATTCTCAGGTTCCAGGATGTTGTTTGACTTCCTAGTCTAGCCACTAGCGCTGAAATTCCCAGATGGTCTCCCATCCGGGAATAACAACTATTGTTTTATCCCTGAACATAAGATAGTACCTAGTACATAAGAGACAGAACGGAGATTCTCAGCTATCCAGGTCATGGTTGTCCCAAAGATGTTTTTTCAAGAGGCAACTGGACTTTCTGGTTTTTCTTTGGAGACGTTTCGTTTCTCATCCAAGAAGAGCTGAAGAAGCTCCTTGGATGAGAGCAATACTTCTTCAAAGAAAAACTGGAAAGTTGACAACACACCTTTGGGATAGGAGTCAGGGAAAAAAAAAAGATTCAAATATACTTTTTTGCCAAATGTGAATCCTGGCAAAAAAAATAGTAAGAGTGAATACAAGTGATATAAGTAATTCATTCGCCATTAATTTCAATTATTAGATTCAAATTATATATTAAATTTTCTTGCTCAGAAAATGTTAGTAGGGCAGCTCTTGAAGAGTATCCAGAAGCTTCACCTGATACAGAATGCAACAGTGCTGGCCATTATGTTAGATTCTAGAAGAACAGATGTTACACCTTTCCTCTGCTAACTACATTGGTTACTAGTCGGTTTGTGGATCCAATTCAAGGTGCTGGTTTTGACCTTTAATGCCCTGATTGGGATGTGGCCAGGTTATCTGATGGGATTGCCTTTCCCAATTACATTTGCCCATTCTGCAGCAGAGAAGGTATGATGCAGGTCCCATCAAATAGAGAGCTGCATTTGGCAGATCCTAAGTGGCAGGCCTTCTCTGCCATGGTGCCCACTTTATGGAATATTCTGTCTTTGTGAATTGAGGCTGGCTTCATCCCTTTTTAATCTATGGAAATCCCTCAAGACTCGAGAATCCTAGGGAACTGGCGAAATATTGAGATGGCTCCACTGTTTTTAATATCTGCTCTTCGCCCAATATTCTACTTATTTTTCTCTTTGCTTTTATCATTGTAGAGCTTTTAATGTTCATTTGTTATTATTTTGCAAATATTCTTTTTCCTTTTTTAGCTTTTTCCATTTTCTTTTCTCCTTTGTTATAATTTCCTCATAAAGTGACCCTCAGATCAGATGGTCAGAGCTTGGCATAAAAGCTCTTGATTATTTATGATCTAAAGCAACAGAGATGAGCTGAAAAAATGCTTTTAAAAATAAGACTCTGGCTTCATACAGGGCTCTGAAGCCATCATATTAGTTTAATTGGCATTAAACTGGTAAATGTCTTTGAAAAAGACTTGGAAGGAAAATGACCCTCCATTCTCACAACACACACATCCCCAGTGTAGTGACCCACACTTTGAGAAACGTTACCTTAGATTCCAAAAAGAAGAAAATATACCATCTCTTATTTAAAAAACAAAAACAAATATTGATCTTAATTTTTCTATGAGTACCAGCTGTATCAAATTATTTCTATACTTAAGCATTCTGAAAAATTTACAATCTATGTAGCTTTTCAATGATACCACAGTACAACTTTCACTCACTTTGTCTGGAAACAGGACAAGTCTAAGTCAGTTTTTTAAATCTTACCTGTGCCTAGAATAAAAAGAAAAATATCATGTGCTGCACTTATACATCTATTGGAAGGGAGTAATTTTGTGTGTGCAAAATGAAATCAACAGAACTCACACTGATTTAACATACTTGCATCCTATGTTGGGATGCAAGTAGAAAAAAGCACACTATACATGTTCAGTATTTCTGCATCATCACTGTTATCTATAAATACCTGTAGAGTACATTTGTATGCAGCTTTTCATTTCCCCATAAGCTGTTCGCCTAAATCGGGTGTCGGCAACCTGTGACTCCGGAGCCACATGCGGGTCTTTGGGCCCTCCGCTGCAGCTCCCTGTCCCATCACTGGCTGGCCTCATCCTCCCCTCCCTCGCCTGGCCTGAGAAGGTAAGGTGATGGCAAGGAATGGAGTAGCAGCCAAGGCTGATTCTCTGGTGCCTCACTCTTGCTGGAGCTTCTTCTGGCCCTTGTTGGTGCTAGGCATGCCTCTGTCACTTGGGAAGATGCACAGCCTGCTCTCTTCCCCGACACACTGGCCCAACCTGGCCATGACCTACACCGGCCTCACTAACATGAGGGCTGGTGAGGTGGGAATGTGATCCAGGAGGAGGGGATGACAGAAACTGCCCAAGCACTGCAGTGCCCAGCCACGGCTTTAAGAAGCTCAGGGCAGTGGGAAAAGGGGGCTGGCCCCACAGAACCTCGCATGCCCACCCCAGGGGTCAGACTCAGAGAAAACCCTCACCAAAGATGCTCACCCATCAGCTGGTTTCCCCCCTCTATTCTCTCTCTGTGTGTGTTTCTCGCATGTGCATGTGCTCTCTTTGTTTCTGCGGCTTTTCTCTCTCTCTCTCTCAGAAAGCTGAAGCACTTGGGCTGAGACTGGCCACTCGCTTGAGGAAAGTCTCTCCGTGTGTGTGTGCACCCTCCTGGTCCCATCACAGCTAGCCAGGCGGTCATGAGAGGATAAGGAGGGGGAAGAGGAGGAGGGAAGCCTTCGCCATGACTCCTGCTCATTCCTCAGCCAGCCCGAATTTCCAAAAAGAAGAAAAAAGGAGTAGCAAAGAGCCCCAAAGAAAGCTCTCTGGCTTGGCCCAGCCTTGGCTTTCCAAGAGAGAGAGAAGAGACGCAGAGAGAGAGAAGAGTGCATGCACACAAGAGAGAGAGAAATAAACACAGAGAGAGAGACAGACAGAGACATACACATACAGAGAGTGATACAGAGAGGGAGGAAGGGGAGATACGGAAATGGGGAGAGAGGAAGAGAAAGAGATACACAGAAAGTGGGAGAACGACACGCAGAGAGATACAGGGGGGGAGAGCAAGAGGAGAGAGAGATACAGAGAGAAGGGGGAGATGGAGAGGGGGAGAGAGACAGAGAGAGAGAAGGGAAGATAGGGAGAAGTGGGGAGAGAGACATAGAAAGGGAGATATGGAGGGGGGGAGAGAAGAGGGTTTTGTGGTTCCCATTCTCTGCCCTAATGACTGGCTGGGTAGGCGTGGCTAGGGTGGTCATGTGACTGGGTTGGAGTGAGTGATGTCGAGTTGGCCATGCCCACCCAGGTTTTGTGGCTCCTGGTGGGTTTTTTTTTTTCCTGTGGGAAATGGGTCCAAATGGCTCTCAGAGTGTTTAAGGTTGCAGATCCTTTGCCTAAATCAAAGAATAACACAGAGTGACAACAGAGCTACTAAGAGTGATAGCAGACCTTTCCAGTCTATATTCATCCATGAGACTTATACCACACCCAATTCAATTTGACACACGTACATGAAAACAAGTTCTTTAAACATATATTTTTAAAATGTTGGTAGCTCTAAAATGACTCTGAGTGTGCATTACTTTGCCTAGTTCAAAATTGATGCTTCAGCAATGTTTCTTCTGAGCATACATCTTGATGTTCAAAAGGATTTAAGGGGACTTTAATGTGTGATATCCTTTAATATGAAAAGACTGCAAGAAAATGATTCTTTTTATCTACAAATTGGTGCTTGCTTTCCAAAATCCAAAAATGTTTACTTTCTTTACAGAAACTGTAATCTCAGAGCCTAACTATCCTGCGATGACATACTTTCAGACACTTAGCTGAACTTATACTGTGTTCTGCCACCAATGCAGTAGAAAAATGTGCATGCATCATTCAACCGTTCATAGATGGATCTGGTATAGTAATGTAGATAAGTAACATATAGGAAAACTTAGAAAAAAACTCTAGCAAACATTTACAACAATAAAAAAAAAACATTCTGTGAATGTTAAAACTCGATTGGAGTTCCTCTGCATTTCTCCTTTTACAAGTTTTCATTCCCCTGCCTCCTCTTGATAGTATGACTGTCATGGTTTAATTTTTTTTCCTCCAAATGGAGTCTTTTATGTTTTCTATTTACTGTCCCTGGCAGAATAATTTAGTACAGGAATTATACTTCCTGCAAAGTTTCAAAAGGCTTTCTTTTTCATATTTAGGTAATATATAATTAGATGATTCAGGAAAGGATGTATACTCCATGTTTTACCTATTTATATGTAAGGATTAGATTTTATTTGAAATGAAAGGTGACTCTGGATCTAAAAACTAATAGAATTCAGGTGTTTGCTTGCTGATCCATAGCCTTTAGGTTAGATTGTGTGTCAACCCAGCAGTCAGCTTGTAGAACAAAGAACATTTTTGCACAAAAATGAAAAAACATTTCTGGTAGATGCAGCCAACCAGAAGATTCAGAGAATGCTTCTTGTGGACTATTGTCAGAAATATTTTCTCCTCTGTCTGATTGCTGTAAAATCCTTGGGAAAGAAACCTACTCAAATAATGTTGGCTTGTGAACCATACAGAAAAACTGTTATCTTATATTTCATCATAATGTAAAGTTATATCTTGCAAAATCTATCACTAGTAAGGCTGCACAATATATAGAACCTACTTCCTTTAGCTGACACTTATTATTTTATGTTATTTTAAACATCTGTGCACCACTCCACATCAAATCAGATCCCAAGTGGGTATAATAATTTTTTTTAAAAATCTAAGCAGTTTATCAAATATACATGATTTGAAAAAAAAAATTATATGAAGGGGACAATATTAAAAAAGTAGAGATTAGATTAAAGTGACTAAAACTGTATCCCAGAATATTATATACTAAACATGATTTTTAAAAGGGCTATCATTGTGATCCTCCTATCATTTGGTTATGTAAAGTATCCAATTTTTAAAAACCACTTGAAGTCAATCACGGAAGATCTTAATACTTGGTCAATATGTGTATTTGTTTCTCTAAATACACTGCAATGAAAGCAGGTCTACTGTTGCTTTTGGTAGCTGACTCAAGCAAAAACAAGATTCCCACAGATATTTCTTAAACAAGATTTATTGAATAGATAAGGGAAAACTTTTCAGAAATTTCATTCCTGGACCACTTTCAATATACTGTAGAACCCATTCATCTTTTGGTTCAATAAGACGGAGGCGTTTCCACCTTTATTCAATAGCATATACTACATGGCTGTTCTCTTTCTAGATTATTGAGGAATATGTAAGTAGAGATTTTCTTACTTTCTTTTTTATAACTTTATTGGGTTTTTTTTAAAAAAAAACCATATAAAGTTAGTTAAAAGATAAATGGAAATAGAAAAGTAGGAAAAGAAAAGGCTTAGAAAAGAATAAAAGTAAGAGAAATAATGACTTCCAACTTTTTTTGATATAGATATAGGAATACATCAAACTATTGCTCTAACATTTGTTACATTGATGTGATAATCCCATATAACACTAAGCATCAAATCCCAAAATCATTTTTTGCATTTATTTCCGTTTCTTGAAAAATGACCAGTAATAGTTTCCAAACAGAAATAAAATTTGCCAAAATCTTTTCTTAGATCAAAGCTATCAATTTTACTGTCTCTACCAATTCCTCCAGTTTTTTTTCCCATGTGATCATACAATCTTTAACGTCTTGTCCTTTGTTTCATTTCAATACATTTTTATATGTTATATCAATAGTATGCTCCTCAATTGTATGAAGCTTTAGATCAAATTCATTTTTACCCCTTTCAAATTCATAATTCTCCTTATTCAACTTAAATCTTTCCATTAACTGAGTCTAACTAAGCCAATGTCATATAAAACCTTCAAGTTTTCACTTAACAATTCAACAGTTTTAACTGTTTTTGTTTAACTGTCACTTCCCATCTAAAAATAGGCTTATTGAGGGGACAGCTATAAAAGGATTTTAGGAGATAATTTTGCCTTATACCTATTCAAAATTCTCAATATGACTCTGGATTTCTGAGTACTTTTAATAATTCACGTATCTAATCATTCTGTAATTGGTTGTTTTTTTTATAGATGATTTTGTAGCCCTCATTATCTGCAAAAAAATACAGAAGTAATTAAAATCATTACAATCATTACAGCGCATTATGACTACATTTAAGTAATTGACAGTGTGCAGATAATCCAAGTCTTTGCATTTAGTTCTTGGAAGGAAATTGTATCAGCTAAAAACCTATTAGAATAAAAAAAAATGATTTATCTATGGCAAAAAAAAAATCTGCATTTGTTTTTATCTACCTTCTATTTTCTCTAAATTGAAAAGAACTTATTTTCCAAATTAATCCTATAGCTCTTTTCATCACCAACTTATCATATCTTGCCTGCAAGCTGATATTATGATATTGGTTGATAATTATTCTACCTGGCTTTTAATGCCAAGGATAATAATTATTTTTGATTTATGGTCAGTAGTTTAAAACGGGTTGTTTTAAATGTTGTTGTGTTGGTATGCTGCCCTGAATCAGGTTATCTGCAATGGGCAGTCATATAGCATATTGAAAATACACTAAATAGTTAAATAAATGTCTTTGACTCCTCAAAGTACTCTTTCCATAAATTTTCCTCCTTTGGGATAATGGTAACATACCATATACGCTAGAAAGAAAGAATTGTCTCTCCTTCTTTTCCTCCCTTTTTCTAGCCCTGATTGCTGTTTATTAGGATTTTTAAAAATGGAAATCCCGTAGAGGAAAGTTTTTCAAACTTTTTCAGTTTGTAAAACCTATTAGTGAAAAAATAAATAAATAGAAATTCCCTAAGTGTGGGAACAGAAGCAATGCCCAGTGGTGTGTTTTTGAACCTTGGCAATTTTAAGATATGTGAACTTCAACTCCAAGAATTCCTCAATGCTCTAGATTGCACTTGAGAAAACTATTTTATTTGTTTCATAAAATCTCATACAGCAATACAGGGAGATGACCAAAGAAAGAAAGAAAAGAAGAAAATATTTCTCTATTTAATTTATTGTCTGCATTATCAATACTTGCCCAACTTAACAATTTATAAAGAAATGCACAAAGTGAACAGTGAGGTAGGCCATAATGGCCAGTGGGATTTAGAAGTTGAAAGTTGGTATTTTCTAAAAATTCACAGTTGGATTTAAGGTTGAAAAAATGAGGAATTTGAAAGTTTTCTATTCTTCTGGGTTTTTACAAATCCTGAAACACTTTTTGTAACCAAGACAAGAAATCTGTCATCCACAAACCCTATTAATTTTAAATTTACGTTGATGGTTTACTCATCTAAATAGAAATATTGTCCACATTACCAAATGTCCACATTACCAAAAGTACTATATCTTTTCCAAAGTATACCAGTCAAATTAGATTAAAAAAATTTGGATAATTGAACAAAATAGTAATGAAGTTTATTTGGGTAAAAAAAAGCTAGGATAAAAATGAAACTATTACAGGACAAAAGAGAAAGGGGTGGCTTTGGACTCTCTGATTGGGAAATGTATTATCAGGCAGCAGCCATGGTATGGCTCAAGGAATGGATCAATCTGGAAAACGAAAGAATACTCTTGAGAGAAGGCCACGACTTGCAAAAAAGGGTGGCATAGCTTTCTATGGGAAGGGAAAAATAAGCAACATTCATATTTTCAGCGGCACCTTATCTGAGACTCATTAATTTGAATATGGAATAAAATTAAAAAGAATCATTATGAATCAGTACCATGCTGGCTGTCAACTATGGAAGCACAATTCTACCCCAATGCAATGGATCTGGCCAAAATGAGAAATTATAAAGACATTAGATGAACAAGGAAGAACTTCAACAACAAAATATAGAAACAGACTGGTGGCCATACATATAAATTCAGGCTAGATATAAAAAAGATAAAGAACAATATGGATTTCACACAGGAAAACACCAATTAGATGTAATTATACAAGGAACGGAAAAAAATGATTTCAAAAATACATAATTTTTATTAGATTTCAAGATGGAAGAGGAGGTGGTAAAGGAGACAATGGTGGTATGGGCGAAAAACATTGGCCACAATATAAATTTGGAACAGATTGGGAAAAATGTGGGGACTAAATTACAAATTAACTATGTCCACAGCATACAGGGAAAATCTATATAAAATGTTTTATAGGTGGCATCTTCCTCCTGCTAGACTAGCAAAAATGTTCAACCTAAGCCCAAGCTGTTGGAAGTGTAAGAAGGAAAAAAGTTCCTATTTTCATATGTGGTGGACCTGCTCAGAGGTCAAGAAATATTGGAATATAATTTGATTATGGTTAGAAGAAATAATAAAACAGGAAATTGGATCCAAACCAGAACTATTCCTATTAGGCATAATAATGGAAAAATATAATAAAAAAGATAAATACATTATGCTACATATTTTAACAGCTGCTAGGATTTCCTATGGACAATGCTGGAAGCAAGAAATTGTACCACCAGAGGGTGTTGTTATAAAAAAAAACTAGACTGTGCAGAGATGGACAGACTAACAATGAAATTAAGAGACAAAGAAGAGTCGATATATTATAATTTCTGGGATGCCTGGTAGGAATGGTTTAAGAATAAAAAGAAATCAAAATGGCAATTAGGTAAAGAATAAGAAACTATGTAAATACTTATATCTATATTCATATCTATCTATTTATTTATATATTGAAATTATATAATGAAAGAAATATGTATATAGAAAGATGATAAGGAAATGTAAAAGATATCTTGATGTTGATATAATGATGTATAAAGTTTTATGTTTTTAAATTTTGAAAACTAAATAAAATGTACTAATTTTTTTAAAAAAAGAAATATTCTCCACATAGCAACTTTCAATTTGTATCAGATAAATGCCAAGAAAATGTTCTTGCCCAAGGTGTAACACCAATTTGCCTTGTAGGGGACAAAAAAAAGAAACTTAAGAAAAATAGTAAGGCCATAAAATATTTTATTGGTCCATCATATGTATGCCCAATGTTTCCTACGAGGAGGAAAAATTTATAGCTGTTCTGTCTGTTCACTGCATTCATGCCAAGTTCAGGCTTCAGAGGCACATCTGTGGCATATTTATGTTGCATTTTCACATCAAAAGATAGTACCCTCATTTATTTTGTGACATGCTCTATCATTATTTTAAACTAATATTTATTTACTCAACCATGGCTTACCTATAGGGGTATCAGATAATGTTTCAGCTCAGAATTAATATCTAATATAACAATTCAATCTAATTAATGTAATATAATCAATGTCTCTAAGATTATAATTAATTACATTTATAAGCCACCTATCATTATCAAATGATACTTGTGAGTTTATAATATGATAAAACAACAAATAAAATATATACATATATATTTATGATGCATTATGAACATCATAATGCCTCATTCTGCACGCCACTCATAGGACGTTCAGAAATAGCTGCACAGTGATCTGGATCTTTCATTTATTTTTTGTTTTAATGACTGCTAAAGACCATTAACGGTAGGATTATTTTTGCAAGGTGAAATCAAATCTGTTATCAGTTTCCCCAGATTATATAATAAATTGTAATTATCAGAGTCCCTTTGTTGCCAAAACCTCATCAGGCAGACAGGATTTAGAAGCAGAAAAAAGGGTCCAAAACAAGCATAATGTGGTAGGTAGTATCAGTTCTAAGACTTTCGCTGGTAATCCTGTGTGACTAAATTTGTTAATATTTAATCTGGTATCTCCATTAGCACTTACTTTTGCTTCCTAGCAACACATTCGTTTAATAAATTACTGGGGCAATGTTATCTGTTTTGAATTAAATATACTTGCCTGTGGGCAAAAAGTCATTTAAAGATATTTCACATTTTCCTTTACTTCAAAGAATATTTATAAAAACACCATCCTATATTTATTTACTTGTTTAAAATGAATTTCTGGAACTAGCTTGTATTTTTGTCAGTATAGTTCCCTAATCACTTTCAAAAGCAGTCCATCTGTAACATTCACTAAAAGATTTAGCAATATTGTGGTTCTGTGTTTAAATAAATTATGGTCAGAGCCTCTGTGGTGGCATTACTAGAGGCTTCACCCACTGAGAGATCCCTACTCAAAATATGCCTCATTATCTGAGATGGTTGGATGAACTGATACTTTTCATTTAAGACAGTAGTTAAAATCTGATCCCAAGAGTTACTTCTGTATTACTTTCCTACACATTTCTGTTGTTGGACCATTGATTCTAACTTAGCATTCAAGGAATCAGTAAAACTGATTAGAATAAGATCGCATCTGTGAAGACCCAGCCAGAGGGATACTTAAAAATATGTAGTGCATCACAAATCTGTCCATTTTTTAAAAAACTTTTTCAGGTTTTCTGGATATTTCTATTGTGTTTGCAAGATTTTATATATGGGGGAAAAGGAGATTTCTTTCAGATTCATTAATTCATATAGCCCACATCTCATACGAGTGATGTATTATTCTAATGCCCACCTTCAAAAATCTAATTTGCTTCCACTGATTTAACGAGAGATTTAGCAACATAATTTTCTTCATGAGGGAAAACGTCAAAAAGACAAAAACAAAAGCATTGTGAAAATGTAGGAATGTGAATGACTTTTAGGGTTCTGTTCTGTTCTCCCATTCTAGAGAGACTCATAGTTATACTGTATTTATCTTATGGGGGTAGCATATTCCAAAGAATAGAAGAACAGAACATTTCTACCTTATGCAGCAAAAGATGGCATATATATAAACTTAGATAGCTGCTGTCTGTTTTATAAAAATAAAAAAGACCTAGAATTTTGTACAATTTCTACTTTTACTGATGGCCTTCTTTCCCTGATTTGAGGTAATATACTGCATAATAATGCAACAACTGTATGTATGTGTTTGTATCTTGTCCTTATGATTTTTACAAATATTTCAAGGCAGTGAACATATGCAACACACCTTCTTCCTTCTATTTTTACCACAACAACAACCCTGTGAAGTAGGTTGGAGTGAAAGAGATAGATTGGCTCATAGTCATCCAGCTGACTTTCATGGCTAAGGCAGGAATTGAACTCATAGCCTCTCACTTTCTAACCTGCTGCTTTAACCCCTGGACCAAAAGTCCTCTATTTTGATAAATAAATAAATAGAAAATAAGACCTATCTAAGTGCCTCTTTAAAAAAGCTGAACTGAAAAGGTTATTACAGTTCTTGAACTCACATGATTTCATATCCCTCAGGAAAATGATATAATTCCAATGCCATTTTTTTCATCAACTATGTTACATTTAATCTGACTATCATGGAAGCCAGACTGCATTTGATCCAAGTGGCAATCCTTGGTAAAGAAATTACTGAGCTTCTTTTTTCCAAATGTCCCTCCATCAGTACATGTAGTCCTTGACTTACAACTGAGCCCAAAATTTATATTGCTAAGTGAGAAATTAGTTAAGTGACTTTTATTTATTTATTTATTTGATTTATATTGCTGCCTCTTCGCCCATGGCGACTCGAGGCAGCTTACACAATGTAAAACCATATTTGAACCAAAAATTAAAAAACAGTAAAAACTAACAAAAAGAATCAAATAAATTAGTAAAGTACAATAGAACAAAATTTGGGAAAACAAAAAAACAAAACAAAAAGCAAAAACCAACTTCCACCCCCACCCCCACCCCAATGACAGCAGATCTTACTAGCCATTTGATGGGCTCCATCCCTCTCGGGATTCCCCAGGCCCCCTGGTAGAACCAGGTCTTCAGTGCCTTCTGGAAGAGTATTAAAGAGGGAGGCATTCTAATCTCTGGGGGACTGATGTTCCAGAGAGAGGGAGCTACCACAGAGAAAGCCCTTCTTCTGGGTCCCATCAGGTGCATCTCCCTCAGGGGTGGGACCTGCAACCTTCCCTGCCTCCTCGCTCTAATGGGCCGGGTAGATGTGACTGGACCCAAGCCATGAAGGGCTTTAAAGGTGACAACCAGCACCTTGAATTGCACCCGAAAGCAAATTTTGCCCCATTTTATGAGATTTCTTGCCACATTTATTAAATGAATCACTGCAGTTATTAGTAATACCGTTGTTAAGTGAATCTGGCTTTTCCATTTACTTTGCTTGTCAGAAGGTTGCAAAAGGGGATCACGTGACCCTAAGACTCTGCAACCGTCATAAACATGAGGTAATTGCCAAGCATCTGACTTTTGATCCCATGACCATGGGGATGCTGCAACAGTCATAAGTGTGAAAAACAATCATAAGTAAGTGCCTTCGAACAGTGCCTTCGTAACTTCAATCAGTCACTAAATGAACAATTGTAATTTGACTACCTATATGCTTTTATTTTTGTAAAAGTAAAACAGGATAAGAAAAGAAAGAGAGCTTGAAACTATCCACCTGGGAATTTTAGCCATTAAGCTGCCCAGAAAAGACATCCAATAAAGACACAAGATTTGCTTTCTCCTTGACTATCATCATACCAAGGAGCACAATATTCTTTTGTCTTTCTAAATCTACATGTAGGTTTGAAACTTGTTTCTGCCTTTTTCCCCTTATATACTTCCAGCTATGTAATAGGAACAGTATTGCAGTTATGGTGCTCAGGGTGATAGGTTTTTGATTTAATTCCTTTCCTCCTTGCTTTCTTGTCAGCTTCGAAAGAGGAGGCTTTTGGCAAGAATACAATGATTTCAAAATGTTTTTCCCCATCCACAAAAATGACATTATTATGGTTATAAATTATAAAGTTGCGTGGATATCCATTTTGTTGGAATATGTTGTATAGATGCTCTATTTCTTTTTCTTTTTTCCTGCTGTTCTGGGTTGCTGCAGTTTGTATGGGGTTGTCTAAATAAAGTCCTTATGCAGATTCTCTTGTGAGAGTTTGGGTTGTTGCTTTGGTAGTGGAGGACATGGTTAGTATGGGTAGTTTAGCGTGACAATCTCCACTCTAAATCCTGAAAGCGGAGGTCAGGATCCCATAGGTGTCCCTTTAATTTATTGGTAGATATGTCCATCAAAGTGGAAGTGTGTGATTAAGCAGAGATTATGGTTTATGAGATCCATAATCCTGGATGTTTCTATCTTTATGTATTCGTTTAAGTCAGATGTACTGTGGAGCAATGTAGTTATGGATTCTTTGACTAATTCTGGACTAGAAACACAAGTCTATAGAAAAACCACCCATACTAACCAGGTGCTTCACTACCAAAGCAACAATCCAACCTCCCACAAGAAAAGCTGTGTAAGGACTTTATTTAGACAAACCCAAATACACTGCAGTGACCCGAAACAACTGAAAAAGGAAATAGATCATTTATACAACATATTCCAACAAAATGGATATCCAAGCAACTTTATCAAAAAGTCCCTGACCACTAAACCCAGTACAACACAACCAACACAAACCCTAAAAAGAATTACACTGCCATACATCAAGAATATCTCAGAAACCACCAACAGACTATTACAGCCACATGGAATCAGCATAGCACACAAACCAGCCAAAACCTTTCAAAATATCTTAAGCAGACCAAAAATCCCAACAATCCCAGAAGAAAAAACAGGAGTCATTTACAATGCACAATGTGAGGACTGCAACTATGTCTGACAGCGAGGCAAAAGACTGACAGAATCCATCCACGAACACCAACAAGCAGTCGGAAGACATGATGAAAATTCTTTAATTCACAATATATTGACAGATTTAACCATAGTTTCAATTGGAAAAATGTAACCGTCCTAGACCAAAACAAGTCCAAAAACAGCAGGGAATTTCTAGAAGCCTGGCACTCTGACAAACCAGCCATTAAAAATCACATAGACATTAACAAGGGCTGCATCAGAGTTGTATTTGACCTGGGGGGCCGGGGGCATGGCCACTCACATAGCCTCCCCGAGCTCTGTTTCCACTGACAGAGGCACTGTGGGCCGGTCCTTCATTGTTTCCAGAGTGGACCCATGGGCCAGATCTAAGCACACACACCCCGGGCCAGATCCAGCCCACAGGCCTTGTTTGACACCCCTGCACTAGAATATAAACTGGCAACAAACTGTTCTCCTAACTAGCACTGATGATGTTACCTAGTTTGGGTAATGAAACATCTGCAAGAAAACAAACAAGCTGAAAAAGCACCAGGGACCTCTCATAATCTACTTAATTTCATAATTCTGTGTCCAGTTTCACAACACCAGTAGAAAACTTCGTCCTTATGTAAGAAACATAACATGGACCTATGTCTTAGTATTGCAAGTGTTGCAAACACACTGTCCTTAATAATATCTAGAAGACACAATTGCCCAAATACACAATATAAATAAAAGAGGAAGTCAGGTTTCTGAAGGGAAACAGCGTCTTCTCAAGTAATTGTCTTTCAAATTGTGAGATTATCACCTATTCTATATGGTGTGTAGCAAACCATCCTGAGCCTTACAAGAAGAATATCATATTAATTGCTGTATAAATAAATAAAACATTAATAAGTGCTTTTTAAAGGGGCATGTTGATGTCTTTCCTCCCTTTTCATAAAATGCTATTGAAGATAAGATTGTCCTTTAATCATGTTTATAATGACTAAACAAAGCCTTTCTTACAGTTTTTGTGTATTGGTATATGCAATTAAAAAATCAACTAATTAAAAAAAACAAGATTGCAAACTTTTACAAACAATATTGATCAATATTTAGCCATGCCATTCATAATTATTTTTCCTTACCCTGGTCAGTTTTGTACCAAGTTTTTGACCTGAATGTATGTATGTAGGTAGGTAGGTAGGTATAATGATAG
Organism: Pseudonaja textilis; assembly: GCF_900518735.1. Next base: position 4,162,232 of record NW_020769321.1, read on the forward strand.
ATGATAGGTGGGTGGATGGATGGATGGATAGATAGATAGATGATAGAAAGTAAGTAAGTAAGTAAGTAAGTAAGTAAGTAAGAAAGAAAGAAAGAAAGAAAGAAAGAAAGAAAGAAAGAAAGAAAGAAAGAAAGAAAGATAGTTCTCAACCCTAGCTTGACAAAAGTGGACAAGCTGACGATGGCACAGGAATTTTTTTTTTTGTTTAAAGTTGTTTGTTTCCTGGGGTGATCTTTAATTCATGTGTCTTCCTTCTGGTTAATGTATCAGTTTCAGAAGAACAGCTAAGAACATTTGAAAAGTGTTTTGTGAATTAAGCATGTCCTCCACATATGACTCCACATATGACAGCACTCCATCTAAAGCTCTTCAGTCTCAGGAGAAAAGTTCCTTGGAAGGCTGTATTTTCTCTTTTTTTCCTATATATTTAATGTATAATAATACTATATCATCTTTTTAACCATTGTCTATCTACTGCCTCTTCTACATGTTTCCAACCAATACAGCCCTGGGCTTTCTTTTGCCAATTGGGCCCATAATACTTGCTGATGTCATCGATCCATCTTGTCTTTTTGGTCTCTTTTGTGAACGCTTTTTATCAAGTGGGATCCATTCTATAACTGCCTTGGTCCATCTGCCATCAGTTCTTCTTGCTATTCCTTTTCAATTCTTTTGCTCTCTTGATGATAACGTATACTTTATTATATTCATCTATATTTCTATATATTCTTGGATGCAAGAAACAGACATTATAGCCAACCTCAGGATTTCCCATTTGTACTCCAACAAGAAATGCTTTTACTCAGACACTTATCTGTAGGAAGAAACCCCCCCCAAAAAAATCTTTGCTCCATGATCTAGTACTTAAGATATGGCAGCAGAATCAGTCCGAAAAAGCATGCCTATGCTGCTGAAATCAGTAGCTTGCTAGTTAAAAAGAAGTAACATGCAGCATTATTTGCATTAGAATTCTTTGGTTTGAACCATTCAAATCCATTTTACATATATATCAGAGTTCTCCGTTTCAATTATCTTTCTATTTTTTTAAAATGTACTGGTACTCCATATTTTTTAAAAAAACCTTCAATATTGTAGAGATAAAGAACACATAGCAGAAACCAGTTTTTTTTCTGAATAGGATTGAAAGATGCTTGTGTTTGCAGATTTATTACCCAGCAATGGTGCAGAGCTACCTGTAGGAAAGAATTGATTTGCAATCCTGAGATACTTGGCCACCCCTCTGGCTAAGCAATTCACAATGTCACAATGTTGATAGCTGCCCTGTTCTGTTGTTTACATTCTTACTCTTATTTTTGCTCATCCAAATATTTCTGGGTTTTTTGTTAATAGTCCACTTGAATGAAATTGTACCTCAGATATATATGCTGCTAATCAATGCAGCATTATTTGCATTAGAATTCTTTCCTCTCCTTTCTTTCCTTTGTTCGTTTATTTAATTAAAGTACTTTGATGGCACTGAGGGACCTGATTATTACAATTACAAGGTTTCACCTATGAGAATATGAAGTAATTCAGTAGCTGTCCTTGACATGGTTACCAGCTAACTAGGCTATTACTTCTGTATTCATCTATTGTAAAGTTCACTGAAATATGCTATTAGTAGCTGTGCCATGAACTTCATAATGTTAAAGAGAAAAAATAGACTGGAAAAAATTGCTGTCTAATTAATTTTGTTATAAGGTCCTGAATAACCTGAATTTTGTTTATCTTACTTTCTCAACAATGCACAAAAACAACAGCTTTGATTAGAATATATATTTAGGGCGATATTCAATTAGTATAATTTTGAGCTGGAATTCTTACATGTTGGTTTTAAAATGCATCCAATTTGTTTCCTTGTAACTTTGTTTTCATGAAAATGTTGCTACCTATGTCTTACCTATATCAGGTTACCCAATGTCCTTGTTCTTAGATAATAATGTAAGAATTTTGTGGGTTTGTTTTTTTTTTTTCATTTTTTTATTACAAGTTTGTTTGGAATGTAGGCCTTGTCACAGATCCAAGGCTGCAAAAATCCAGATGAACCCTAGTAACATTCAGTCCTTGAGCTTGTACCTGCATGAAGCATTATCTATAATATATGCCGTGCAAATGATCCAACATGTTTCTTAGATTTCCTTTCTCCTTAATTTCCACTTACTGTATATGCCCATAAGTTGATTATGTATTGCTTGACAGCTCTCATTCATAAAACTTGAGCTTGTACAATTGAAAAGATACAGTTGTTTTAGATTTTAGAGCTAAAAGGGCATGTCGCTGCAAAGAACCAAACTTCCAATCCTATAAGACAGTATTAATCATATCTGCTGTCTATTTCAGTCTATTGGAGGCTAAAAATAGATAAAATCATTCCAAGTCAGGATTTTAAGAAGGGGGGGAGGGAGGAGGAGGAGGAGGAGGAGGAGGAGGAGAAGAAGAAGAAGAAGAAGAAGAAGAAGAAGAAGAAGAAGAAGAAGACTTCGTTACATGTAACAGATAAAATAGAAATCAATGCTTGAGTTTGTCCCAGAATATAATTTCGGGAAGATAGTTTGAAATTGCATAAATATTTTGCCTAATAGGATTAACAAACACATGCTTTGTAAGCTAAAACCTGAAGTTCCATTGCTCTTAGAATGGTTTGGTATAAGGTATTTACATGTGACAATTTCAAAAGAATGACAGATGTTCTTGAGCTCTAGTAATCTTGAGATAAATGGAAAATCTCCACGGCATCCCCCTTGTTTTCCCCTTTGCTTTATATGAGTATAAAAAATTGGATTTTCTATTCAGAATTTCCACATAATAGTACGGATTTGCAGTAACATTATTAAATGGTACTATTCTAAAATGTACTGAAGTCTTCCTTCCTAAAAGTTATATTTCAAAAGTCAAGCGTTTGCAGCTGTTCTTGGTAAAACAATATTGTTTTCCTCTTTCTCAACTCAGTGCAGTCTTTGTCAGCAGCTTTATCGTGCATGGATGAATTACCTATATTCTGTTTTCACTTAGTTTCATCAGGAAATAGAAGTCTGCCAAACTCCATGTCAGATAACCAAAAAATGAAGATGCTTTACAACTAAAGTTATTCAGACTCTTTGGTCTGGGTTATGTGCCTTGCTTATTTGTCCTCCTTTATTGTCTTATAACTTGTGGTAAAAGAAAGAAATTAGTTTGAGGTTCAGCACAAAATATTATGAAGTAAAATGGCTGTGCTATACAGATGTATTGAGGTGTGCCCATTATTACTAGTTGCTTGCTTTCCTAATCAGTTGGTTTCAGGATAGTCTTCAAGGGCAATAATCTCTTGTAGATACATTGCCCAAATCTAGACAATTTGGTGATATCAATGGTGGTGATGGGCATGAATTATTATGAACAGACTTCCTGATCCAGAAACAGGTATGATTGGCAAACAAAATGGTTCTCCTGAAAATCTACCAACTTCTCAAGCTAGATCAAATGAATACAATTATTTACTAGTACCCACTTTCTTTAACATATAAGAAGTGGACAGTAGCCTGGTTCAGAATGGGACCATATATGAAAAATTAATTCATGTGTTCAAATCATGCATAAATATCCTCCCTATGATATTGGTGGTAATAGGCTGGTGATAAACACACAGAGTTGCTTAACAAGATAAACTTGCAAAATAAGGTGATTGGTGGAAAAATTAGAATTCATTGGTGGAAAAATTAGAATTCTCCATTCCAGATCTTGATGGCATTGATCCAAATCAAACCATCTCATTCTGGTTGCTTATTGTGCAGATAGGCCAGCATTCTGAAACAAACAGAGCTATTCCGAGTTATATATCTTTTGCTATAGAAAGGCCATTTACCATGGCATACTGCATGGAAGTAAGCCCCATGCATAGAGCCATAAATGTTTGTCTAGGTTGCTTCCAAGATTTGCTTCCATAAAGCAAATTGTTTGCTTCTGAGGAAGTGCTTTTGCATTTTGCAAGGAGAAAAATTTTGTCTATTGAATTTGGTCATTCATTTCTTTGTGGAGTTTAAAATCTGAAGAAAATAACACCCAGTCATTTTAAAGTATGCTTTTCTGTTCTCTTTGTGTTGTTGAGATAGTTTCTTCAATAAATATAGAATCTCATTTATTTCAGAAAACAATTTCTCCACTCACAAATCTTGAGTTATTGTTATTGTGAAGCTTTGCCTGCAGATTTTTTGAGCAACTTAATCTTGACACGTCCTAGTTTCTCCATCAGTGAAGTTTCTGTTCTTCCTTTAACGGTTTTCAGGTTTACCTGTATTTTACTCTACTGTTACTGTGATTACACAAAATCATTTGGGGAAATGATCAAGCCATTAATTTTACTAGCAACATCTATTTTTTCATTATCACTAGAAACTTTAATTATATCTGAGAAATGTGTTAGCATAGATACAGATTTAAAAACTGATAGGATACCTGATTAAAATTCTGCTAGCCCCCTGTATAAAATGTAAATACAACATAATTTTAGATAAAATCCATTTGCTAATGCTTTTCTTTAGAACAGAAATAGAAAAAAGGAAGGTAGTTAGACATTATGAATATCTGTGCTGCCTAACTGAAACACAAAAAACTCAAAAGCATTCAAATCCCATTTTAGAGTTGGAACAACACAGGATATTTAGGATATCAAGGACTTATAAAAGGTTCTTCTATATTGAGCTAGCATAAGGTCCAGCAGAAAGACAAATCTCACCTCTTTATAAATCTGCCTTATGGCAACCAGTCAACTCTCCAGGTCATCTAAATAATTTATGATGCCTTCCAGATAACAAACCATTTTCTCACCTGAAACACAGTGTTTAAGTTTTAGATCACGTATTAAGATGGCCTGTTCAAGGGGAAAAAAGCATGAAGGGAGGGCAACACAAAAATGTAGCAAAACCTCAATTTAACGGCCCATTTGGCGGGAAGGGGCATTCATTAAATTTCAATTTATGTCACTAATGTAATTTACATCTTTGGTTAAATTACATAATTGACATTTTTATATCATTCATATCCATTTATGTCAATTACATAATGATGCAAATTATACAGAAATGACATGTCTGGAGTTTGTCCTTTGTTTTGGGGTGAATTCTATTTGTCCATTCCATGCAGTAGCAAATGACTGGATAAAGGTCACAACAGACAAGCATACCTTGAAACAAATCTTATCACAATCAACTTACAACTTTTACTTTCTCTTGGAGAGAAGAGATTCCCCCCCAGATTGATTCTCCATTAAATCATAGATTTCAACCTTCAGTCCAAATTTTAGATACGTTTCCTCTCAGTTTCTGTTTATTCCCTAGGCTCTTAGCTTTTTTTCTCACCCTGTGTTTCAGACTGTCCTGTCTCTTCCCTGTTCAGACAGGGCTTATTCTCTTCTTGAAGATTTTCTTGGCTACAATTCTGCCTCTTCTCAATTCCAGACCAGAGAAGGGCTTAGATCCCTTCTCTTAAAAAATTATTTTACCAATACCATGTGAATTTTTCTGTCTCCATTTTTTTTTCTATATCTGATATTCTTTGTCCCTGATGAAAGAGCTAGCTGTGCCTTGCCTGAGTGAAAATAGGAAGTCTTGAATGGAGCGCTGAGGATCCAGGTTTTGCTACACAGTATACCAATAGAAGTAGATAGGATCCTTGGGCCCAACTCTTCTGGTGTTTCTTTACTACACTAGTTAACATCATCAGTGCTAAAAGGGGAGTAGGGATGGACGATGTTGCCTAGTGTGGTAATGAAATGTCTGCAAGAAAACAGCCAAGCTCACAGGGTACCCAGGGCATCACAGTTGAACCCTGAGCTACAAGTATTCCCTCCCACTGGTATAATAGAAGTAGGATCTGTTTTCCACATATCTCCAAAAAGGATACTGTAGTGGAGTTTGCCAGTTGTTTATATACAGTAGTTTGTCTTCTCAGTCTTGGTTGAGGTATAGTCTCTTCCTTCATGAAGAATACACACAGACACATATGATTTAAAGCTGGGGTCTCCAACCTTGGCAACTTTAAGCCTGAAGGACTTCAACTCCTAGAATTCTGAGAGTTGAAGTCCTCCAGGCTTAAAGTTGCTAGGTTGGAGACCCCTGATTTAAAGGATATAAACAAAGGCCCAAAAAGAAAACCAACAGCCTAGAGCACATCATTATCAGCAATCAAAATTCAGATATGCAAAAACAGCAGATAAACTCAGGGAAGAAACAATGCCCTAGTTAAGGAACGATCAAGGAAGAAACCACACTTCAAGCATAATTGGCAAGACAAATTATTATATATAAGAAGACCAAACTATTTTATATAAATAATCAACAAACTTCACTCCCCTGGAAACTGATAATGTTACCTAACATGGTAATGAAACATCTGGCAGAAACAGCCAAGCTCAGGGAAACCAAGACCCAACAGTTCATTCCTGAGCTACATATATCCTCTATATATAGGTTTCTGGGGAGCTATTCTAGGATAGTTATTTGCCCTTGTGGCATAGTTTTGTCTCCTATCAAGCAATGGTACTGGGGTGGAAAGACCCAGCAATTAGATTTGCTCCCTTTAGAATTGTTAGTCACAATATTCATATAGGTTGGATGCTACTGTTTATTTTTTCCTCATACTTTTTCTTTAAGTTGGAAAGGATTATAGCTCCCCAACTTGCCATATTTAGAGGAGGAGGAAAGATATTATACGAAGGGAATGTTTATATTAAAAACAGCAACAAAGCCTGGATTTATTTATTTACATATTTGCATGCTCCTCTATTACAATGAAAGTGAGTGGCTCATTAAATCAGGTATGGTTCCCGCCAGAGCTAACTGGGCCTGAAGCAGTATTTCAAAGTCAAAGTACCTGTCATTTAAAGCAATGTTTGTGGTGTGAAATTACACCTCTCTGCCACTTAAATCACTATTTCCTATCTGAAGTCAAAAGTCATTGACATTTAAACCTGTCTTAGCAAAATTCTCTCTCAAGCAGAAGCAAACAGGGAAAAAAAAACTCACTAAAGAAGCAAATCAAAATACCGGATCCTGCCTTTTGGCATCTAACAGACAGTGCTGATATGTTTCTAGCCAACCAGAAGATTGTTTGTTTTTGTGGGGGGTGGGGGTGTTAGTTTCCTGCCTTTATTATTTTTATAAATAACTGAAGGTGGCAAACATACCTAATGCTCCTTACTCCTACAATTTTCCCTACAACAGTTACCCGCTGAGTTGGGTTGGGTTGAGAGAATGACTGGTCCAAAGTCACCAAGTTGGCTTTCGTGACTAAGGCAGGACTAGAATTTACTGTTTCCTGGTTCTACCTGCTGCCTTAATCACTGGACCAATCTAGAAGATTGGTCCTATTCCCTCCTTAATGTTGAATATTGCTTATTCCCAATCCAACTTGAAATGTCCAGGATTGGAACCTTTAAGCTATGATATATTGAGATAAGTTCTATCCCTAGCCATGGAGAATACATAACTGTAGGAGACGAGCAGGCTGACCTGGAAGACAGAGTTAAATATGTCATCAGTTTGGAATCATTGTGTTGTCACAAAAGACCCAGGCTCACCACACAATTCGATTGACCCTTATCTAGTACTTATTTAGCTTTGACTTTTAGTTGACTCAATCCTTGTGTATAGGTAGCAATAATAAACTCTTATATCCTTTGAACACAACAAATGTTGTTGGTTATTTGCACCTGACAACAACTAGATCAAAACATAGATGTGTCTGGGAGAATCTGAATTTGTAGTGACTCTACCCAAAAACGATGCTTTCACACCCATTATATGTACATGATCAAATTTCCAAGTAAGCAGCTGCATGATATTTGCATGTAATGAGGACACAAATTCGGCATGCACAGTTTTTCATGCAAACATATAAGAAATATTTAAGAAATTCTCCCACACTAAATAATTTTAGAGTACAAGTTCTTTATTACAAACCATGTAAAACTTTGCTGGCTTTCTGTATACTGGCCTGAAAATGAGGAACATACAGTTTATATATATTAAAGTGTGGAATATACAGTTTATATTGTTGTTACAGCTTTGGACGGGAGATATAACTTTATTCGCAATATGTTTTAGAAGAGACTGACAACACTACTTAGAAACTTATGACCTTTCTGGAAAATTTAAAATTGTTTTTCACACTTCCAATACCAACTTCTTTATTTGGTAGAAATATGTTTAGAGAATTCAGATTGAATTGTAAGGTGTTACAAACCATCTGTTTTCATTTCATTACATATCTTTCTTCAGAAGGGAAACAGATGAAATTGGACATTTGCTTTAAACTATGGAATTTGTATTTTGTCATGTTTTCAATTTCTTAGGGAATGTATCTGAGTACGTGTTATTTTTATTTACCTTGCCAGAAGAGTATACTGATGAGAAGACTGATGTCCAATACTGTTAAAATAAGACATGAGGTATTGATTAATTCTTTTTTATTAATAAATAAATAAAAGCTTTTGTTTTGCTCCTGTTTATAGCAGTTTTAGAGGCTATTGGCAACATTGCATTTCCCAGGAAACATTCATTATCAGAAGAATAGTCTTTTCATAATCCCGCTGATAAAAGAATTCTCTAAAACCCTATAGTTGGTGCTTCCATTGCACAGACAAAACACTGGATAAAACAAAGACAGCTAAATGCAAGGCATCATGTTCTCTGGTTTCCTGCCAGGTTTTATAGGAGAGCTCTGAATGTATTTAGTAGTATGTCCAAGTGGCTAGAGGGAACACTTTTCTGAGTGGATGGAGAAACTCAGGGGATAAATAAAGACAAGAATAAAGAGAATCATACAAAGCTGGCAGTTGTGAGCATTATAAAAATAGCTTGGCTTCAGTATGGCTTTATTGGTACTTCTCAGAGTGAAATGAGTTTTATCTATGGCCCATTTCCTGCTGATTTTTTTTCTTTCAAGAGAATCTCTCTGAGTTCATTTAGAGTTACTTCTTATTAGGGTTTTAAAAAAAAAACTAGAGCAGGAATGTCCAACCTTGGCAACTTTAAGACTTGTGGACTTCAACTCCCAGAATTCCCTAGCATGTCAGCCAATTCTGGGAGTTGAAGTCCACAAACCTTAAAGTTGGACACTGCTTTTCAATATTATGAAGACACTTTCCACCAAATAGTGCAGTAGTGATTGTTTTAGAAAAGGAATAATTGCAGACATCAAAATGCACAATTTTATTAAAAGAAATGTCAATATTTCAGGAATATTTATAGAAATATAACATTACCATACAGACCATCAAGATCAAGGTGGAGAAGGATTCTGTTGAAATAGCATGTTGTCAGCTTACATTTTTATGAATAAATGCCTTGGATAGATGACAGGTCTCCTAAATGTGTTCAGGAAATCCTCTTTTTTTGTTTTTGTCAACATGGGCTGAAAAGCGATGCGAGGGTTGTTTTTTTCATAATTTCCTACAACATAAAGGACAACATCTATCTTTCTTTACCAAAGTTATATAGATAACTGATCTGTTGTCAAAATCCAGTCCGATCTAAGCATAGTACACAAAATTGTCTGCTTCAAACTCGATGGCAGAAAATACGACTTCAGCAACAGAGTGGCCAATGCCTGGAATGCTCTACTTGATCCCATTGTTACAGCCTCAAACCCTCACAGCTTCAAACTCAAACTGTCTACTATGGACCTTACCCCATTCCTAAGAGGTCCGTAAAGGCAGCATGCATAAGTACACCAGCGCGCCTACCGTCCCTGCCTTACTGTCCACATTTGTCTGTATTTACCTCCTTTCTTTACGTTTATATTTATACTTATACCTGTTACCTTGTACATGCTTGACAAAACAAATAAAATTTTTAAAAATGTAATTTCTTTGTCTCAGCAAAAGCAGAATTAGTTTCTTCTAAAACAAGAAGGGATGTAGTAGTCCTCAACTTACAACAGTTCATTTATAGACCATTCAAATTACAACAGCATTGAAAAAAGTAACTTATGACTTTTTCACTGTTACAACCTTTGCAGCCTCTCCAGGATCATGTGATCAAAATTCAGAGGCTTGGTAACTGGTTCATACTTATGACCATTACAGGATCCCAGGGTCATGTGATCCCCTTTTGAACCTTCTGACAAGCAAGGTCAATGGGGAAACCAGATTCACTTACCAGGTTACTAATTTATCAACTGCAGTGATTCACTTAACATCTATTAAAGAAATGTCATAAAATGGAGGAAACTCACTTAACAACAGAAACGGGCTCAACTGTAGTCATAAGTCAAGGACTACTTGTATTTGAGATGATTATGGTGATTTGGCAGTGATGGAACACTTTTACCCAGGACAGATTTGATAAAATCCTCATCATGTCAGTAGAGATTAAATTGGACAAAAAACTGATGTATTTCTTGGTGACATGTAAATGTTTTTGTTAGGATTTTCTGTAATGAGAAACTTGATTGATGAATGGGCTTGTCTAGCTCTGTTAATGCTGTGCACAAACAGCAGCACTTCATTTCCTTTCTAGATCATCCATTTTTTTCCTTTTCTAAGAAATGTTTCATGAGTTTTCTCTACTTTTATTTGAAGCCTGCCTTACTACTAAGAAGGCAGTGCACTGGGTTTTAAATCATAATCGGTGTTATTGGTGAGAGTTACAGTGTATTCTCCTATATTTACATTATGAATTATTTGACAATGTATCAGGTGAGTCAATGAAAGTTTCTTGTTCCAGGTGATGGAAACGCATCTTCTTCTTTGAAACATTTTATTTATAAAAACTGAGATATAGTGATTAAAGTGCCAGATCAAGAGTGAGAAACCTGAGTTCTTGTCATGACTTCAGCACAGAATCAAGCTTGGACCAGTCAGTCTCCCTCAGCCATAGAAAAAAAGCAAAGATGCACCATTTTCAAAGATGTTGCCTAGATTACTACATAGATATTTTTAGATATTCTCCAGGAATCTGGCCTGATTTGAAGGAGGAAGAAAGAAAAACAACAGTCCATTGACATCATGATTTCTTTAGTCCAAGCATGATGTGTAAAATATATTTCAATCCAATTGAAATTAAAGATTTTTATAGAAGGATGTCTTCCATATTACAGGAAGCAAACATTCTGCTGCATTGTGTATTGCATCATTCATCTATAGTAGTGGTAGCTAACCTTTTTGGGCTCAGGTGCCAAAAATTAGGTGTGCGCAATCGTGTGCCAGCATCCAGAAGGCAATGTGTGCAGGCCCCCCATGCCCCCTGCGCATGTGTGCACAGCCCCCCGCATGCACGACAGATACCCAACAATCAGCTGGCGGTTGGGCAGCGGGTGCACATGCACAGTGGGGCTCTCCCAGAAGACCTCTCTCTCCCAGGAGACCTTTCTATTTATTTCTGAATTTAAATGCAAAGGAGTTGAGGAGGTTCACCATTTGTATGTTCAGTTAACTAAATCAACATTCTCATTCTAAATGTTTCTCCTTAATTTGTACACTACTGTCATTCTACAATAGTAATAATAAATTCCCAAATTCCCGAAATAATAGTTTAGACTTAAACATGCTTACATTTTTTTTTAAAAAAAACAGCTATTTCTGCCAAATTTTATTTCTACAGTTTATGAAGCATCTGTTTTTCATGCTTACCCTTGCATGTCAAACACACCAGTATAATTCAAAATCATTAAACATTTTCGTCAGTTTAGGGGGGACTTCCGGTTTGAGCTTCTTCACCGACAGACCGAAATCTGTGATCGTGCGCAGTTTTGATCTGTACTCGCCACTGGAATGCCCTGAGCCGGCTGCTTTTGGGGCTAAACCACCCCGTACAGGTGGTGAAGAGGGGGGGAGACTGCCAGCAGGGTCGAGGAGAGTCACATCTCTCCTCCCCAGCTGGCCATTACTCCCTTTCCCAAAGGCGGTTGCAGTGGTGGTCAGAAATGGCCACCTCAAAGAAGAACTCGACCGGAAAAGAATATTCAGGAGGAAGATAAGAGAAAGTTTTGGCTGACCGGGTCGAACTGAAAAAGCAACAATATAAGGTACCCTGGAATTTGAATTATAAAGAACAACATTGTTCCCAAAGAAGACTTTGAAGCGGTGAATGAGAGAGGGAAGGGAAAGGATTTGGTTTTTTTCTTTTCTTCCCTATATTGACAACTAAGAGATTTAAACAAGAACCCGACAAAAATCCACTTTGACGTTAACAGGTATTTAAGCTGAAAATAAAATGTCAAAGGGATAAAGATTTCTGGATCCTCAAAGACTTTTAAAAGAAGGAAAAAAACAAAAGGGTGGGATCTGGAAAAATGGTGGAGACCACCTGGAAGTGAAAGGAATTAACAGTGAAACTTTAACAAGATTCCCCAAAGATACATTTTAACTGAAACTTTGTAACAAGATAAGAGAACCCCAGGAAGAGAAACTGGAAAAAAGAAGCAAGAAGAAACAGCTTTGGATTATATGGATTACTTGGTGATTTTTGGCTATTGGATCTAAAGGACTAAAATTCATTGGGTGATTGTTTGAAAGTTTTTAAAATGGTATTATTCTTGGAAGAATTGAGAATGGAACTTAAAAAACAAAGAAGATGCACAAGAAGGAAGACGTTCTTTTGGCTTTGTATTTCAATTTTTAGAAATGGAGATCCTGAACCATGAAAAACAACAAGAAATGCCTGTAGAACAACAAGAAAGAAGAAGCCATTTTCAATGACCAAGTTTTTCTATGTGGGGAAAAGAAAGGAAAGGGGGGAAAGAGAGTGAAAAATTTAAGATTTGAAAAAACAACCCCCAAAAAGAATAGTTTGAAAAGTAATTACAACATTAAGAAGAAGAGAGGATTACAGAAGAGAGAATCAGAATTAGAGAGAGAAGGGGTCAAAAAGGGAAGGGAGAAGAAGAGGGGGAAGAGGGAAAGGAAAAGAAATTATAAAGGATATAGAGAAACAGGAAAAACATACAAGGATTAAGGGTATTTAGAAGACACAGAGATAATGGGTGAAAATTTAATTGAAAGAGGGATTCTGCATAAGATAGTATTGTTATATTAGAAATAGAAATGAACTTTGAAAATATGAAACAAGTGTGATTAAAATGATAGATAAAATACTCATTGTAATGGAATGGAATGTTTAATAAATAAATGAAATAAAGAGAATGAGAGAATGAAATTAGGAAAGGAGGGGAACATTTTAATTATTATAAATGTGTTATAAAAATTTAAGTGAAGAGGAATATAAAAGAAACATGAAAAAATTATGGAAATATTATAAGTGTTCCTAGAAATATGATACCCTATTGAAAAGGAATGTTAAAGATGTCAAAGATTATAACTAACATTAATGATAGAGCTGAATTGGAATAGAATAAGTATTTTATTTATTATTGTTATATGTATATTTTCTCTTTAAGAACTTAGTGTGTATTTTAAGAATGTACCAAGCAGAATTCAACTGGAAGTTATGTGTTATATTGAATGTTATAATTGTAAAAGCATAAATTGAAGTTTAAATAAGAGTTGAATGGATAAAAATTAAAAGATACAAAGGTGTCATACTCCAATTAGTAACTAAAGGGAAAAATTTTGTTTAATGAGAAAAGAAAATATGAAATTGAAATAGGACAGACAAAAATATAAATACAATGACTAGAAAGATATTGAAACTTAGAAATAGGTATATATATAATTGAATTTAGAAAGGAATGAGATAATTAAAAGTAAGATTGAGAAAACTAAGGGAAGGGAAAAATTATTGAGAAAATGTTAAAATAGTAATAAGATATGGAATAGAACACAAAGATGAATATGAAATTGAATTTGTGTCTGTATAGAGAAGTGATAACCCAGGACCATGCTATTCTCAAAAAAAGAAATTTTGCTTGTATTATGTTTTTTGAAAACCCAAATAATTTTTTTATAATTAAAAAAAACTTTTCTGTCAGTTTATCAATGTTTTTGTTCATGTAACAAATAATAATAATGTCTTTAAGGAAGTACAAACAATTTCTCAGTGAAGTCTTATTTGTATTGTTTCTTCTACAGAATCCAGTCTGGTTCCTATCTCAGCACTGGTTGGTTCACCTTAATTCTAGCGATGGATGCCTGCTACAGAATACATGTCTACGGAATGATAAATGACACCTACTGCAAGTAAGATCACAGCACATTATTTTTGATGCATCCACAGATCTAATGCCCTGTCAAAATTTAATGATTCATTTGAATATCATAAACCCGACAAATATATTAGGCAGCTGCCGCCTAGGAGAACTATATTGGCATGGCACTTTATTGACAGTGTATTTAGATCCTGTATGATATACTGTATTGATTAAATAAAAGTATTTATAAAAATGTAATGACCAATGTTACAAAGGCCTCTTAACATCAAAGCACTTTCTGCCAAGTTGGACTGAACTGGAAAAATAGGAAGGCGTATTTGCTTTCCACAGTTTTTGTACAGTTGAGAGTGTTCAGGTTAGGATGCACAAATTTGTTCCTGAGCAGATTTTTAGCGAACTTTGCAAATCCCCCCATCTTCCACAGTGCCATCACTTAAATAAAGAGGCTGATGCGCAATTATTTCCTACCAGATTAGAAACCTATGATATAAATCATGTACACATTAGGAAGTTCTGTTACAGCAGTAAAAAGCTCAAGTTCCGAGTTGGCTGCAAAATCCAGTGCTTTGTGGATATAAAGTGAGATCCAATTTAAGGAAAGTCCAAAAGAGAAAAATATTGTGTCTTCTGTTTATCGTTCATTGCAAAGTCTCCTTATGTTCCACAAATTAGGAGGTTGCACTCTCACAGCTTAATTTGCCCCCTACTCTCCCTTCCCTGCCAATTACAATCCTCAAAAAATAGCAATAGTTTCCTGTCGTTTTGAAGAATGAAGGCTGTTTTGTGATCTCCCCAAAGACTGAACATTTTTAAAATAATAAAAAAACACACAAACACTCTTCCCTAATATGCAGGAACAAAACCTATAAACTCACTTATAAGCCTGCTATAGCCTAATAAACAAGATGTTATATTGTTTTCATATCTTCCTGTCAAAACCAGCATTGCTTTCCTTTACTAATTACTTCTTGAATCTAAAAGTATTATGACTTAGTTATATATATTTTGAGACTTTTGAGATTTTATCTAAATTCCCCCATTTTAGAGTTATCTAAATGTAGATTTTAGATTTTATGTGTATGTATGTGTGTGTATATGTGTATGTATGCCATATATACATATACATATACATATACATATACGTATACATATAATACAGAATACAGAAGCCTGATGATGGCAGATGAGATTCTGCCGAAATGTTCCTACAACTTTAAAAGCACAACTATAATGACGTGGGAAAATACCCGAACAAAGCTGAATACCGTATATATATATATATATATATATATATATATATATATATATATATATATACACACATACACACACACACATAAAATCTAAACATAATAGATGCATGGTATACACACACACACACACCCCTGAATATCCCAAATATATAAAAACTTTATCTCTTTTTTGTCATGTTTCAGTGATATTGATGATGATGAGAGGGGACGTGAGGGAGGAGGGATAATAGATAGATAGACAGACAGACAAATAGATAGATAAATGATAGATGATAGATAAATAAATAATAGACAGACAGATATAAAATCATTTTGTGGAAACTGCTTTTAGAAGACTTTTTTCAGGTATTTGTAAGGACAATATTCATTTCTTTTAATAGACAAATTTTGTTTCCAATTTACCTGTATATCCAAAATATATAGAAAATCTTTATCTGTTTATGGCCTTGTTTCAGAAAGCTAGACTAGATCATCACATCAGGTATGAGATGGAATAATTCAATTAAAATTGGTGAGCCTAATCAAACTAAGATGTTACAGGTATATTTTTTCTACATATCTAGTGCTGACAGTTCATCCATTGTTCCAATATTAAAAGTAGTTGTTGACTTATCACTGCCTCAGAAAGGGAGCTTTGATGGCCCATAAAGCACTTCCAGCTGTTCTGAAATGTAATATTGCCCTCCCAGGACAAATGAAGCTGCTGTGCCCTACACTGCTTCAGCCTGCTCCCCATCCTGCCCTACACAAGAACCCTCAGCCGGCTCCAGTGCCCAAGAGGGCGCCATGTATCTTTCCATTCATCTGCAATTTTTGACAGATGACTCAGCCGATGTGAGACACAACCCTCCTGCAGGGGCCATCTTGTGCCATTCTGTAAATGGGCACACATCTCACAATTCTTTGGGCTCCATTTTTAAGGAGGCTTTAAGGATCATGGTAATAACATCCAGTTGAAGAATAGTGCAAGAGATGGGGAACAGGCCAAAAGTGTGGGTGAGCCAGAATTGTAGTCATTGAACAAAACATCTTGCTTAATGACTGCTTCCCTTAACAACTGAGATTTCAGGCCCAATTGTGGTCATAAGCTGAGTACTGCCCATATAATAATTGTAGAATATTATAACTATTGTATAATATTTGAAAGCCATTAAGGATAATTACTGTTCTCAAGCACCGTAACAAAGTGTAGTTATTTTCCACAATTTTTTTCTGGATCTTCTACCATCTTTGATAGACTTGATGTCTGTGTGTGAAAATATGTTAATCAGCACATTTCTAGCTTCTGAATTAGGCACTTCTGTACTGTCACTGCTTCTATCCTCCAGTTGCATGAAAGCAGTTTGAAGATAATAGATGATAGCCTTCTCTTCTGCCAACTTCTCAATGCTGAGGAGAGAAAAGGGCTCTCAATTCTTCAGTTATTGGAAGTCTCAAAGAACCAAGCATTCCCTCACTTCTGCTCCTTACAAAAACAGCTGGGAAGTTCATTGGGCCAGAGTTTGTACAAGTGTGAAAACCAACCACCCATAATGTCTCATAGTCCTTCAAAGAGAAAACTAACTTTATTGTGGTTTCAAATAGACTGCAACTGAGCCAGAATATATATCAATTGACTTTTTTTTTTTTTTGATGTAGCCTTCATGCTAATACCACAAAAACCCAAAACTGCTTTCACACTGGCCTTGAATCAGGCTGTAAAAAAATATGGCTGGCATTAATTTTTTTCTGTCATGCAGTTACAGAGTCAGAATCTTTTCATGCCCAGGGATGACAATCATGGCCATGTTTGGAACTAAAACAAAAGGCTTATCTCTTCGCTTTGTTACACTGCAAGCTGTAATTCAGCTAGAATCTCTGTGTTAACAATCATACTGTATGATAAAATGAAAGCCACCATAACTCTCTACCATCCTTACAATATACCATAGAACTTTACCTGTTGCAGTCACACGTATGAAAAATGATCATAAGTCATTTTTTTTCCAGTGCCATCGTAACTTCAAGCAGTCACTAATTAAATGATTGTAAATCAAGGACTACCTATCTGTCTTTTTTTTATAGATAAAGCAGCCTTCCCTAACCTGGGACTTCCCATTTGTTTTGACCTGTTACTTCCAGAATTTTAAGTCAACGTGACTATTCTTTTCTGGAATTTTGAAGGTTGTTATTACAAATATATGGGTGTTACAGGCGAGAAAAAGCTCCTTTGTACACCTACAGGTAAACATATATATAAAACGTATTTATTTATCAAATGCCTACCTAAGTGACCCTGTGTAGTTCACAAATACAAACAATGAAGTCATATAAAAGATACTTAATTAGAGTGAAGGACAAAATAAAATTAGAGATTAAAAGGAGAGTTATAAGGCAGAGTGAACACATTCAGGTTACCAATCATCACCAACCCAGTCTGCGCGCCACTCTTGAATATCCAAGCCAGTTGACAGAGGCAAGTCTTCCAACAATGCCAGAAGACCAAAAGACTATTAGTCAATCTCATCTCTGAGGACAAAAATATTCCATGGGATGGGGACAGCAGAAGAGAAGGGTCTCACCATTGTGGTGGCATGTGTGGGGGGAGAGTATTTCATGGATGTCTGTGTTTTGACTTTGTTCTAGGTCAGAAGGCTTTAGGAAAGTCCCGTATCACTACTATGAACCTGGGAGGAGTGAATGCGATGAGTACTTCCTTCATGAAAATGCACCCTACGGAGGCCACAGATTCATCACAGAAAAGAAAGTATTTGCTGAATGGGCTAAGAAACATACAATAACATTTACACACCCTAATTGGACTTTGTCTTGATGCTCGTTGTCCCAGGATTCCACAACATAGGCCCTGGATTTAAATGGCAATCCTCCTTAGGTGAAAGTGCAGAAAGTGATGGTTCTGCTGTGTGCTGTTTGTGTGTCTGTGTGTACTCAACTATGGAGGATTCTTATTCTGTCTCATTTTAACTGGAATTTTTATTTCTTAGAAGTTCAACATGACCACAGCTTATCTGCTTAGAGGATGAACTTCTGCTAAGAAAGGAAAGCACTGTCCTAATGCAAGCTCAGTGCTGTGCTGGGTTCTGTGGATAATGTCTCTAGTACTTGAATTTAAATGATAAATATTACTATTAAAGCAACCCACCCACCTTTGGGCAGTAACAGGCAGACAAATCAGTCTTGTAAATGTACAGTTTGCATGACTGCAGATTTACTGCAAATGAGCCACATAGAGATGTGCTAAGAAGATCCTGATCGCACTTGATTTTTAGAAGAGAACTGAGTAGGTCTGAACTCGGAAACAATCCATATGGCAAAATGGCTCCATTACCTCCAAGTGTTCTGACATGGTCTCCATTTTCTCAGCATGTATTTATTTAAGTTATACCCCCTTTTTGGAGCACAACTAAGAATGGTGTCTAAGTCCAGGTATATAGTATTGGGCAATGACATTTCTTGTGATCTCGAGCGATTCTCAGTTCTCGAACACCTACCTCACAAAGGGTGTTGTGAAGAGAAATCAATGCTAGTGCAGTGATTTTTTTTAATCAATCAAATATACTTATTTATATTTTTTTGTAGAAGTCCATGGATTCTTGGCACATATTCCTCCTTCTCTCCTATTTAAGAATACTAAGCCCGTGTGTATGAAATCATTTCTTTAAAACTCTACAGCAATATTCCAAAAGCTCCAGAAGCTCAATGTAGATTAATTTCTTCAAAAGATTCTTTTTTGCATATTTTTCCCCTCCTTTGATGGTAAGAGAGCCTGGAATGCTTAATAGCTGCCCATGTGTAATTGAAGTGCTACACGCCTTGTTTTATCCATGTCACAGAGAGCATACAAAGCATTCGATCATTTAAATTCCGTTTTACTTAGAAAGATTTATTACAGAGATATGAGATCTAAAAAGCAGGGAAAAAAGAAATGACAGACATTATACCAAAATTTCATTCTATTTTTTAAGTTGAGGAACTATTTCAATTTATATCAGAGAAGTATGTGTGTTGTATGTGTGTGTGTGTGTGTGTGTGTGTGTGTGTGTAAAACAGCCTAAATAACTTCAAAATCCATATCATTTCAAAAAGTTCCTTAAAAATCTGCAAAATACTTGGATATCCTAACTGCAATACTGTAATCATACTGCTAAAACTTGAACAAAAAGATGTATTCATCATTTTTGTATAAAATGTTCAAAGAGGCTAAGTATTGGATTCATCCCACGTTTTGTATTGCTTTGCTGAATCATGAAAAGGCGATAGCAAAGTCGTATTTTTACATATTAAAAAGTTTGTATAAGGACTGGTTTTTGTATTGTATATTTGTATATGGAGGTCTATAGGTCCTAGATAATCCCATTTCCGGTTACTAAGTACCATGCTGCTACATATTGTGTGGTTGTTTATCTTGACAGTATTTTGAAGGTTAGTTATCTTCTGCTCCAGTATCCAAAGGCAGGGGTGGGTTCTGACAGGATTAACTACCAGTTCGGTCATTTACGAGGTTTGGTGATTTACGATGTGCTTTCCTGTACGCTGCCGCCGCGCACCTGTAAATTGTCATCAGCATGCTGCATGCAGAGAAGCAGCCTTTCAAAAAGCCCTTTTTCCCTGCTTTTTTAACTGCAACTGTGCCTCGCACGGCAGCTGAAATTGAAAGAATCAGAAAATAAAGGTCAGGTAAGAGCCCAGCTGGGTGGGTGGGCAAAAACGTCAGCAGACATGGAACTGGTTCTATGTCTGCTGCTCTTCAGAGCTACCGGTTCTACAGAGGTGGACAGAACCAGTAGAAACCCACCCCTATCCAAAGGTAAATTGTTCATTTTTATCCTGGGAAATTTTGGTAACATCTAGTAAGTTACCACAAGTCTCTGTTTTATTTGGGAATTTGTCACTACCTCAAAGAAAACATAAAGTTGTGTCAGATGGTTCAGCAGTCAAGGGTTAAAACAGAATGTGTGTATGGAAAATATCATTTACCATCAGTATATTCCACTACTCTGCAGTTTTACTATTCTTCAGTTGATTCCATTTTTTTCCTCAAGACTATATTATTACTTCTGATTTGTTTGAATTGTTTTCATATGCTATATTTCTTTTTGAAAGCCAGGTATTTCTCTTCCTTATAGAACTCCATATGCATTGTACTTGGCAGGTATAGGATGGTATGAATGCTAATGAGATATTAAAGTGGGATTTAGGAATTTATGATCACGTGTATAATACCCACATATATCCACTTTATACTACCTCTATAATACAGTTTCTTTCCAGAAAATCCTCCTAGCTAGAACAGTGTCAAGAATAGTTGATTCCTAGACATCCTCAGTATTTCTTGAAATTACATGAAATTAAATCTGGGAAATTAAATCACTTTGGAGTCTGTAGGGTAGATGTTCACAGAGAAGAAGCAACCGAAGTGGGAGCTGGAAGTTTTAATACTAAATAGATAATATGGTCATTGATACATCTAAAAGAAAGAAAGAGAGGAGACACTTGGTTGTCATTTAACTGTTCCCTTGATTGTGTTGTACAGATCTCTTTGATTTTAATAGTTTCTGGGTTTGCCATTTGGGATAAATCAGATGTTGGCAATTTGAATTTGCTGCCCTTGAACTAATTCCAACTTTCCTCTGAGCAATCAGTTCTTCAGCTTTGTAGAAAGAATAGCTTGTCATTTTGCAGAGGCTAAGAGAAGAAAAAGCGGGAGAAGGTAAGTACAAAAAAGTAAAAATAAAAGGGCATGGCAAAGAAAAAGAGAGTAGCATCCATATTATATTTAGCTCTGATTCTGTATTCCATCATCCTTTGCTTTTTCCATTGCTAGCCCAGATTATCTCTGATGGAATAAAGACCTCCAATACAAATCTACCTCCAACAGATGGATTTATTTTCCACACTACCCTGATGTTTGAGCGATGTGCCCTGCAGTGTTTTGGATTCAATTATAGGTAGTCCTCAACTTATAACCATTTGTTTAGTAACTGTTGGAAGTTACAAGAGCACCAAAGACTGATTTTCACCCTTACAATCATGGGTCACATGATCAAAATCTGGAAGCTTGGAAACTAACATGTTTTTATGACAGTTACACTGTCCTGGCTCATGTGATCACCATTTGTAACCTTCCCAGCTGGCTTCTAATAATCAAAGTCAATGGGAGAAGCCAGCTTCACTTAACAACCCTATGATTTACTTAATAACAGCATAAGAAGTTGTAAAAAGGGGCACAACTCACTTAACAACTGCCCTGCTTAGGAATAGAAATATTAGTTTCCATTGTGGTCATAAGTCAAGGACTACCTAAATAATATTTGCATTCATAGCCTCCTACCAGTCAATTGACCTGCTGTCTTGTTTTTTTATCTTAGCACCCTCTGTACTATGGTACAAACATTTTATCATATAAAATGTTTTTTTATCTTTACCTTGATCTTAAGCAATTATATGCTAGCATAACTGAAGGCCCCTATTAATGAGCATATTTTCTTATGTTGCTTTTCTACATTTCTACATCTTATACCTTTCAAGATTGCTACTCAAGTGTAGTTTTAAGAATGGGGCTAGAAATTTTGTTCCTAACATAATTTAACTAATTATACCTGGCATTTATACTCACATATTCCTCCAAAATATCCCACTTATTGAAGAGCATAATATATATAATAAAATCTGCAAAAATATTGGTTTAGTAACTGGTGGTAATGATGAAGAATCCATTTTAATTCCAATTGATTATGGGAATTGATTTCCAGGTAAGTACATCGGAATCAAAAGCTAACTTTAGAACTCTAAGCTTTCCTAACTGAAAATAGGTTTCAGTGAAACTTACTATAGTTAAATAGTACAGAAATTATATTTAACTTGCTACTTATTTTACTGAATTTATTCTTATTCCACAAGTAAAATAAATTTTAAAAACCTATTCCAACTGGTGCTAACTATCAACAATTATCCTAAAAAGACCTAAGAAAATAATTTAGATACCAAGTTAATTTGGTATTAGCTACTTCACAATCCAGGGCAGCATAAATTACATAAATACCTATATATTGCACTGAGAGAAATTTGATTGATAGATAGAATTCTTTATTGGCCAAGTGTGATTGGACACACAAGGAATTTGTCTTGGTGCAAATGCTCTCAGAATACATAACAGAAAAGATATATTCGTCAAGAGTCAAGAATCATAAGGTACAACACTTAATAATAGTCATAGGGTACAATCAGCAATCAAAACATACAAGGAAACAGTCAATATAAATCATAAGGATACAAGCGACAAAGTTACAGTCATACAGCCACAAGTGGGAAGGGAGGGGTGATAAGGAGTGATGAGAAGGTTAATAGTAATAGTAGTGCAGACTTTGTAAATAGTTGAACGGTGTTGAAGGAATTATTTGTTTAGTAGAGTGATGGCATTTGGGAGAAAACTGTTCCTGTGTCTAGTTGTTCTGGTGTGCAGTGCTTCATAGCATTGTTTTGAGGGAAGGAGTTGAAACAGTTTATGTCCAGGATGTAAATATTTTCACAGCCCTCTTTTTGACTCATGCAGTATACAGGTCCTCAATTGAAGGCAAGCTGGTAGTAATTGTTTTTTCTGCAGTCCTAATTATTCTCTGAAGTCTGTGTCTCTCCTGTTGGGTTGCAGAACCAAACCAGAGAGTTATAGAGGTGCAGATGACAGACTCAATAATTCATCTGTAGAACTGTATAAGCAGCTCCTTGGGCAGTTTGAGCTTTCTGAGTTGGTGCAGAAAAAACATTCTTTCTTGTGCTTTTTTGATGACGTTTTTGATGTTAGGTGTCCATTTTAGGTCATTATTTCAATCATACGTTGCAACTTTTTTTCCCTTCAGTTATAATAAATTAATTAAGAAAGTTTTAATGGTCCACTAATTTTGCTCTCTATTTTGGAATGGAGATGAAAAATATGTTTAGGAAGTTAAAAAGTTAAAAATTCAATAATTTGACCAAATAAGAAACCTAAGCTAATACAAATAAACATGGGGAAATGCCTCTTCTCCATTCATGAGATGTCTGAAAATGATTTGGTGAATAGCTTGGGATGCTTGAAAGAGCAATTTAGCTGTGCAAGTGCAAGTTAGGATTTTAAAAATGCCATTTGAGAAATTGAAAATTGAAATATAGGAACAAGAAAATCATAGGAGATAGTATCTTGACTGAGCTCAGTTCCTGGAAGCTTACATTAATATTGAAGGGATGATAGTGAAGTAATTTGCCAATGTATTCTTCTGTGATTTTTTTAAAAACATACCTACTAGGATTTTAATATGGAAATAAACTGGGAAATTTCTTAGCTCAATCTAACACCTATTAAAGTAACTGGTAAATTTGTGGGAAGCTAATATATAAATACTTATATATTGGTTGTTTTTTATCTGTATGTGCCATTACTTCAGGAGGCCATTGGGTTTGCAATAATTGAGATAATAAAATTATAGATAAACTAAAACAAATGAATGAAATTAGAATGGTTATTCAAAAGAGTCATCTTGGACAGCGACATGGATAGCATATAAATTTAATAAATAAAGTAATTAACAAAACATTGATTGTTTATTTGTAATTAGTTGACAAGTTATGTGCCATCAAGGAGGTATTGACTCTTAGCAAACAGAGCCAGCTTAGAGGTGTTGTCTCTAAGCTGACTCTTAGAAATAGATTTTCTCCAACTTGGTCATTCAAGTGTTCCAACATTGCACCCATTGTTGATGTTACTGAGTCCACCTTTTTGCTATTGGTCTTTTCCTTTTCTTTCCTTCCACCTTTCCCAATATTAGAGTCTTCTCCAGAGAGGCAAGTTCTTTGATAATTTGAGCAAGCATTTGTGTCACAAGTCAAAAGACTGGATTGATTTGTTCGATAATCCGTTTGTTTGTTTTCTTAGTTGCCCCTGGTATTCTCAGGAGTCTTCTAGAACACCATAGTGCAGAAGTGTGGAATATTCTTTGTATCTTGCTTTCCCAAAGTTTTGTCGTTACATTTCATTTATCCCATATATAAATCCACAAATGTTGTATAAAAATAGAGAAGAAAAAAACTAAAATTCCTTTCACACTGAACAAATAAAGAATTCAAACAGACTTAATAGATTGTTGTATTGTTAACTACTACTTACTTTGTGAACACTGAAATTAATATAAATAATAGGTTATTTGAGAAAAATACTTCAGACACTTATTTTAAGATTAAACTTTCATAAACTGATTAACTTGCTTGCCATCAGCAAAAATCGTTGATTAATCAGACAGAGTTGCAAGTTACCTACTTTATTGGCTAGTTTTTGGTGCAAGCTAGAGATAAGTAGACGAGTGGAGGTAATAGGAATATAGCTTTCATTGAAAATGGAGATAATATAGGTGGAATGGAATTTGTATTCCATTACCTAGAACTGTCAAGAAATGGGCTGAATTAATACATAACAGTCAATTTATAAAAACATAGGACCTTTTTTTCTGAACAAAAATTTCCTGAAGGTATCACCAACATGTTTTTTAGATTTTTGCAAGCTCTAGTAGGATTCAAGAGATGCTAAGAGTATCCAACATTGTGCCTCAGAGAGACAACAGTTCCAGGTATTATAAATTATCAAATAACTATCATAAACAGAACTGCAGGAAGATTTCCCAAATCATTTTTCAGCTATATCCTTGGCCCAGAATATTAGTCCATATATTCATTCCAGCTCATTCTTAATCTGGACAATGAATAAGAAAAAATGATATTCCATTTTCCCATTATCTAGCATGCAAAATTAATAAATAGCTACACCCTTCCTTCCTTCCTTCCTTCCTTCCTTCCTTCCTTCCTTCCTTCCTTCCTTCCTTCCTTCCTTCCTTCCTTCCTCTCTCCCTCCCTTTCTAACAGAAAGGTTTGGAAATTGCAGAAGTGGTTCATACTTTGTATACAGGAAAGATGCCAAATATCACAGGAATAACTCAGGCTTTTGAGCTACATATCTTAAAAATATATATTACAGAGTTTATCATAGTTGTGATGAATTCCAATAAATTGGACATCTAACAATACATAAATACCTTTTGTGTTTTGAGATAGAAAATTGATCCCCAGTGTAAGGAATATCTGGCAAATGCCATATAGCTTGATGGGGCTTCTGTGCAAAGGGGAAAGTGGTAGCAACTAACAATATTCTTCTCGGAATATGGTAGAGCAGACTTTAAGGCAGTACTTCTCAAAATTTGGATAAATTACCCGAAATTGGGTACTCATTATATATCACAATAGGGACATTTACGTTTTACTCACATTGGGTGGAAAGGACTTTCTGATAAGCAGTTTGGAATAATGAAGGAAAATGTTTGGGGTGGGAAGCACTGCCCTGAAGAATTGAAGGTGAGGAAAAGTAAAACAAAATATAATTCTTAAGCCAGCTACATATCTAGAACAGCAACAAAATGTCTTCAGTTTAAAAAATTGTGAGTTAAATAAATGGTCAAAGTAAGGATTCTCTTTGAAGAATATCCTTGTGTTTACTCAAGACATTGATAAGGACAACTGATTATCATCTGATCACAGGGTGATTCTTCTCAGAGGGGAAAGCACTCGGTCCTTGGATTTACACGCTCTGTCTTTTCCCTACAAAGAAGAATGGTCTTCTTTCTAAAAACAAGTTCCAAAGGGAGCTCCTGAATTAAATGATGAAGGCAGAGTATATTATTTTAAATTGGATAAAGTCAGATTAGAGCTGTCTGTTTTATCTTCAATACTTTTCTTCAATACACTATTTTAAAAATGAATCCCAATTCACTCTAGTTTGGGTTTATGCTAATCAGAAGCATAGCTCCAATAAAAGATAAGTCCTGGATTATATTCCATCATATGATTGTTTATTTTGAAGAATTACCATTGTACACTAATACACGCCAATATATACAATAGCACTTGTTTTAGCTTGGTGTGAATGGAAAAATAGATTATTACATTTAAATAAACAGACTAATATGGACAATTTGAAAGAGAGCATTATTTTAAAACTTAGTATAGTTCTTTTGCTTTTCCTCATACATCCTGGTTTATTGAAAGCAATACAAAATTTAGATTTAGTGGCATATTTTACTTAAAATATTGAGAAAACAAATTAAGTAGCCTTTAATTAATTTGAATATATAACATATAGATCCCCTTTTCCACAAGAACTATTTATGAAGGATTTAAATAATACATGGATCATCTGCATAATGATTTGTATCATTTGCAGCTTTCTTTTTTGAGTATAGTTTTTATTAATAATTATAATTACAACACTAAATTTACAGAAAGATAAGAGAATAAAAAAGAAAGAAAAAGAGATTACAATAAAGAAAAGAAATATTTAATGAAATTCCTTCCAACCTTCATCACAATAAATATAAACAAATTTAAAAATGTTTCATGCCTTATAAAGTTAAAGAGATCTCTTCCACTCATATCCTATTTTTTATCTATGACCAAATCCATAAAACATGAACTGTTCAACTGTCAGCAAAAAGTCCATAAAGAATTGCCAGAACATTGCAAATAAAAATCTCAACTGAAGCTTGATCAAATAAACCAATTTTATATTCATTCCTTTTACATTTAATACTCTTAATATTTTATTCAATCAAATATTGTCATAGGATTTATTTTTTTTCAATTCTTCTTTACCCCCTTGCATAGATTTCTTCTCTTTTGTAAATCCATTAAGAAAACATTTTCCAGTTTTATAAGTTAATCAAAATCTTATTTAGCTTTCTGCTGTTTATTTCAAATTCTTTAAGTTCTTAACCCTATAATTAATTTTTGTTTGTTCAGAGTTTATCTTCAACTCACCCAATAATGATTTTTCAAAATTTTCATTTCAGAGTGCTCTAATCACTTCATTATAGTTAATAGGCCATTTCTGAAAGTGATGAGACAGTGATATTTGTGAACTTAACTTTGTTTAAAGGGATCTACTATGGTTGTGACTAAGATGGTTAATTCTTATCATTTCCTTGTGCTCAAACCTGCAGAGAAATGATCTCCTATCTCCTAGCAAGAAGCAGCCATCTGGAGCATATGTGGGTGATTTCCCATCCTCTCCTTAACTAGAGGCCTTCCAAGGAACAAGTTTATTCACTGATTCCTTGATCTTTGCCATAGTTGTCAGCTTCACTTTTGCAGGGCCCCCTTGATATCTCCCCTGGGAATCCACAGCTTTCTGAAGACTTTTTTGTCCAAAAGTGAAGATACTTTTAGTTCTTTCTTAAAGATACTGGAATCGTTTCTTTTTACTGATGCCATAGGAAAGGGGAAAGTTGCAATTAAATTATGAACATAATAACACCTGGAATGATTGTAGTAAGCTAACCATATGCACCTTTGGCCTCCCAGCTGAAGAAAAATCACATTGCAGTTTGCTTTTAGAGAGGAGAAAAAAACGAAGCTCAAAGCTGTTATTTAAATTAGCTAATCTTTAGCTTGAAGTTGGCATAGATTTGCATAATCTGGGCTACTTGAACAAGGAATAGCATTTGCATGCACTACATGATGTATTAATCAGTGCTGGTGCAGTATATGCAAAACACTGAGCAATACACTCAGACTGATCTGCATTTGGCCATCTTGACCTTGGCCTTGGTTGCTTGCTGCTTACCTCCATGAGTCAGATTTTCAATCAATTTTTGGTCCCTTTCTTTGTGTCTCCCCTCCCCCATAGTGCTTTTCTCCTTGGTTAAACTTCCAAACAGCTTCTCAGAATCTTCCACTTCGCTCAAATTTCCAGGTCTTCATATTGTTTGGATTACCAAGCAGAGGATTACCAATCCAGAGGATTATTTCTGGCATGCCTCATGAGTTCTCTCCTTCATCTCTTGAACACAAATAGTCTTCCCCCTTCCCTCTCTTTCCTTTCCTTCCCTTCCCCACCCTTTCCTCTTTCCTTATCATTTGTCTATCCTTAAGTTGAATTTATTAAATTTCTTAAATAGCTTCCTAGCTCCTTCTCTTACTTACTTTCCTTCATTCTCTCCTCCTTTCCATTGTTTAATAGCATTGTCCCATTAGTATTAATTGAGCTATAATGAGACATCAGAGACATCTTTAAAAAAAATCCATCTCTTCTGTACCTCTGTTTACTTAATTACCTATTTTAAAATGTTATATTTTCACCGTCCTTCAATCTAGCTATTTTGCTGACAATTTTAAGTTTTCTTACCTTCCACCCAGTTTCCTTACAAACCATTTTCTTGGATAATATTTTTAAAATAAAAAGGTATTTATCTAGACCTCTATAGAAATCAACCTTACCGAAGGAGTTGGAATAGATTTATTTTTAAATGGTTTTTTTCTTCAAAATGGACATAAAAATAGAAATAGGTTTATTTTCGATGTAAAATTGATTTGGAAAGGATTTAATTGAAGCAGAATTGATTTGAAACAACTGAAAGAAAGTTAGTGTTTCAAGTTAGCTTAATTGAAGGGAAATTGATTTGAGACAATCTGGAAGAAAGTAAGTATTTTACAAGAAATACGAACTATACTAATCATATTCATATTAATCATATTCATATTAAGAGCAATTGTGTTCTCTTCACTGATGATATAAAGCTATTCAACACCACCAACAATACTGCTACCCTTCAAAAAGACCTTGACTATGTATCAGAATGGTCAAACAAATGGCAACTTCAAATCTCAACAAATAAATGCTCTGTCTTACATATTGGCAAAAAATAAATAAATCAGAAAATAAAATACAAGCTGAATAGTCAAGACCTTGTTGATGATCCAAACTCTGTCAAGGATCTTGGAGTACTCATCTCTAATGATCTAAGAGTTCTAGAGCCCACTGTAACTACATAGCCAAAAATGCATTAAGAGTTGTTAACCTAATCCTACGTAGCTTTTTCTCTGGTAATATCACACTACTAACTAGAGCATACAAAACTTTTGCTAGACCAATACTTGAATACAGCTCATCAGTATCAGATACATTACGTATCTGATATTAACACAGTTGAGAAAGTCCAGAAATATTTCACAAGAAGAGTTCTCCACTCCTACTCGTTGTAGAATACCTTATGCCACCAGACTTGAAATTCTAGACCTAGAAAACCTAGAACTATGCCGCCTTCGGTCCGATCTAAGTATAGTATATAAAATCATACATTGCAATGTCCTACCTGTCAATGAATACTTCAGCTTCAACCATAACAATACAAGAGCACACAATAGATACAAACTCAAGGTAAACCACACCAAACTTGATTGCAGGAAATACGACTTCAGCAACAGAGTGGTCAATGTCTGGAATACTCTATCTGACTCTGTGGTTTCTTCCCCAAACCCAAAAACTTTAACCTTAGACTGTCTACTATTGACCTCACCCCTTTCCTAAGAGGTCTGTAGCGGGTGTGCATAAGCGCACAAACGTGCCTACCGTCCCTGTCATATTGTTTCTTTTATTTTTCTTATATGTATCCATGTATTCATAACTATGTTTATACTTACACCTGTTATCTTGTAAGCAATTGACAAATCAAAATAAATAAATAAAATAAAATAAATATACATTAGAATTTTAGCTTGATGAACATAGTTCAATACAGGCTGGACTGCAACCTCCTGAAATGATTCAAGAAGTCATGCAAGATGATTTTATATAAGAATGCATTACTTTTTGAAAAAAGTTGAGGACTTTAGTTAATTATGTTTATATCTTCAAGAAGATAAATATCAAATAAGTGTTATAAAAATAGTTCTGAGTCAAAATGGATATGACGTAAATGGAAGACCATCAAGATTGGAAATGTTCTGGTAATTTTATTGCTCTCAGGTTTCTACATTTCAATAAAATATCAGGCAAATCTAATATATCTTTCCAATGCTTCATCAACTATGACTTGATGATATTTGCCTGAAAGTCATAGTTGATGAATAACTAATCAGACTTACAAATTTCTGCTCCATTTTTGTTTCTTTTAATCTTTACCTTATTGTCAGTTCTGTCTCAACTTTAACCTTTAAGCAAGAATGATCCTTGGCGCCATTTGTTGAGAAAGGTATTGTTTACTAAAGGTCAAGTGAAACACAGTAAAGCAAAGCCAGTACTGAAAGTTGTGCTCCAAATCCCCAAGTGAATTTTTCCCTTGCTTAGGCACTTCCCCTTGCTGAACCTTCATCATCCAATTAATTTCCAAGATGTTTTTGAAATGGACACTCTGATGGTAGGTTGGCTTGCAGCTGCGTTCTTCTCATAGCAGAGCAACCTCGAAACGCTGTCTCAGAGAGGCACCATCACTTTCTTAACCTTCATTTTATCTCCCCCCACCCTCAAGCACTTCTCCTCCCTCTCACCCTCCCCCAAGGGTTCATAGCAGACTGGCATCAGATGATCACTGAGTGCAGGCATGAGGTGGCAGTTCTGACACTCATGATGCAATGATGGTTCGACACTGTTGTTCCTTAGATATGTTTTTCCAACATTGTTCTAAAAATATCTAATATGATAGGTTAATAATGAATAATATGTTGCATTTAAAATACCTTGTGATTTGCTGGCTGCATCTCATATTATCTATATATCCATTCCCTGAAAATATGTCCCATATATTTTCAAGCAGTTTGGTATTAGTATGAAAATATGCTCTGAAGAACACTGGGAATTGCCTCCCCACTGATCTCCTTTAGTACTCCTTGTCCCAAAAGTAAGTAGTAGTAGCCTAGTGTAATAGAAAAGGAAGAGGGAGAGGGAGGTAGCTGATAGGATTGGCAAACTTCCATACCTGCTCATAAAGCTTGTAGTACAAACTGCATTGTGCTTATTGTGAATAGATGGTGGACGTTTCAATACAAACAAGGTTGTCTTGAATAGCATGAAGAGGATGTATAGAGGAGACTAGCAAAATTGAGTTCAAAAATATTGAGGATAACCAAGCAAATAAGACGGATTCTGTTGATTTGTTTTATTTATGTCTGTAGCTATCTCATATGTCTTCACATGGATTATGTCCCATGGAAATCAGAAGCCTTCATTTTTCTGTTTCCAAAACTATGTAAGAAACTATCATTAGTTTCTAGAATTATGCTTTATTTATTTTTATTTCTTTCTCTACAGTTTATACATGCAATCCATTTTTTTAAATTACAAATAACCATTGTTAACAAAAACTATTTATATGTTTTAGTTATGTTTCTACATTACTTTGAAGTTTGGCTAGTACTGACAGATGTGTGCACAATATATTTCCCTCTAGAATCTGGAGTCACTTTTTTCTGTAGGCATTTTAAAATATACTTTTGACATTGTCATTTGTCTGTTTTCTAACTGTAAATTATTTTGCCTTTCATTTTCCATTTCAATATTTTTATGCTTTGAAAAGGATTTTTCTTTGTATTTGAAAAAAAAATGTGCCTGGAATATTTTAAATTTAATAAACATATACACTTTCCCCTCCGGATTTTCTCTTTTCTTTAAACAACATGCTATAAAAATCTATCAACTGTATTTTATTGATCAATCATTAAGGTGAAGGGTTTATAATAATTTGCAAATCAATAGGCTTATTGCACTCACATTAACTTGAGTTGCGGGGGAGTTGCCTGAACAAAAGCTGGAAAAGCTTGCCTCTCACAACTTGTCCCAGAGGTTGAGAAAGAGTTGTGGTTTTGTTACTACATTTAGCTGCCAAGATCACCCATGCTCACAATTTACACAATGTCTGGGATGTTATTAAAAATGCTACCATTTTATACAAATTTAATACAATTTTGTCAGGCTTTTTGCAAAGCCAGGCAGATTTTCCAAAATTTCAGTCACCTTCAGAGTCCTTGGAAGATTATGTTATTTTTAGGTTTTATCTGGGAGCAGAGGAAGCTTTTGAAGTCAGAAAACTGCTCAGGGCCTCTAATTATTCAGCTATTGGATTTCTACAGCCCTGGACAACTTGTGTTTATGCCCTTGACAAAAGAGTAGCATCCATCAAGAACAACCTGATAGATATGATGCAGCTCAAATAAATGTCTGACTATTAGCCCCAGTTCTCAGAAAGAATATAACATTCAGGTTTTAGGGAATCCAGCTTTCCAAGTAAGTGCCTTTTCTTCTTAAGTATTACTTCAGAAATCCCAGACAAATACAACATAGCAGTATACAATTTTCTCTTTATCAGTGCAAACTACTCCCTGGGCACTCTTATATATTGCTATGGCTGAAAGGACCTTTCAAAGTATATTTTATAAAGTATAGTCTATTAATAGTGTCTCTTGCTTTTTCAGAATTTTCTTTTTAAGTTTTATTCAGGGTCATTAGCGTATTATCAGAAAGAAATACTAATAGCATGATGCAACCTTTTGGATAAATTACACCTTCTCCATTGCATGCTTATTCATACATCTGGTATATTTTTCTTCAGCTGTACACATCCAGTTCAGCAGCAGAATAAGCACTGAATAGCACTTTGTATGCACAATCACAACTCATTATAGCATCTATTCTTTTAGGTTGGTTTGGAACATGATCATGCTATTTCAGGGTCCAACCAGATTTTCAGCTTTTTATTCCAAAGACATTGAAGTGTACAAACCTCCAGATAGTGTTACCCTAAATCTGTCTTATTTAAGGAGAGCCCCTGGATCATAACCGAGTGCTCCATTCCTCAAATGTAGCACAAAGAAACAGGACTGATCTTATAATGATGAATCTGTACTTTCTTCCCTTGAGGTGACTGGAGTCGGGAGGGGGCTTTAAAATTATAATATAAGCTTTCCAGTTATATTCTTGGGCCTCGCATTCATTTGTCAAATGTAAATTGCCTCCCATCTCATACATAGTGGCTGTGGGTAACATACAATAAAACCAGCAATTAAAACATTCTACAAAACCAATTAAAACAATAAACGGAGATGAAGCAAGATCACAAGAGGGAAGATATTATATATAATTCAGCCAGTATGTGAACTTCCTATTACAGAAGATTCCCCCAAGCTAATGAAACATGTTTGAGGGCTTTCTATAGGGCCACAAGGCTTGGGGTGAACTTTACCTTCAGAGGGATGATGTTCTAGAGCATAGGAACTATGGTAGAAGAGGCTCATGGGTTGCTGAGTCCCTACTTTTACCATGTCTCTCCTACCATACCTGATGAGACAAGTAGATACAATTGGGAATAGGCGGATCCCTCACATAACCTGGCACATGCCACAAAGGGCTTTTAAAGGTCAAAGCTGTCACCCTGAAACATATTGGAAACCAAACTGGCAATCAACGTAGCTCACGATGTAGCGGTCTAGCATGTGGGAATATTGGAGCACATATAACTGCCTATGCCACCCCATTTTGCACTAGATGAAGCTTCTGGATGCTCTTTATGGACCGCTACATTTTTTTTGCAGTGATCCATTTGGGGAAATGACCAGAGCAGACAGGGGCTGGTACAACTGATACACAATACAAACTTGTACAAAAGATCTTGGTGATAGAAAAACACTTCTTGAGAGTAATTACTATATTTCAAATCTAAGTGGAGTTTTGAAATCAGATTTACTTTGTTCCAAAATTAGAATTATTTTATTGAGATAGGGGACTTTTTTAAATTCAGTGATCACATTTCAAGAGCATGTTACAGATGCCCTACAAACTAGTTGCTGTGGTCATCCAAAAAAACATCCATTAACAAGAAAAGAGGAATATGCAGGGATGGGCTGCTGGGGGTTTGCAGGGGTTCAGGAGAGCCCCTAGTTAAGATTCTGTGCAGTTCAGAAAATCCCCAAATCCCACTCCTGGCTGGCCCCACCCGCCCGTCCCCTTCCAGGAGTCCCCCGCAGTCCATTTTGGAAGACAGATAAGTGTAGGGTGCGCGTGGAGGCTTGGGGAGGGTGAAAAACAGACCACCTGGAAGTTCAGTAAGGCCAGAAATAGGCTCATTTCCGGTTTCCAAAGAGCCTTCAGAGCCTGGGAGGCTATTTTCACACTCCTGTAGGTTCAAGGAAAGCCTCCAGAGCCTGGGGAGGGCAAAAATGCACCCCCACCATGGTGCAGGAGTCCAACTAGGCCATGCCCCCCATGGTCAAGCTCACCCAGCAACTAGGCAGAGAATTTTGCTAAAATGTTTGAAGCCCACCCCGGGAATATGCTGCATTTCAGTTCAGAAGCCAAAGAGGTTGTCATGCCCCTGGTGGAGACTGACTCTGAGGAAGAGGAGGAACAGCCAACAGGGAGTGGGACTGTGGTTCCAGGGGTGGTGGAGGAGGCTGGGGAAGGGCAGAGGCTGGCTGAGCAGTCAGAGGAGAATCCAGACCCATCCCCTATCTATCCTAGGTCACACAGGGAGGAGAGGTTCAGGGAAAAGCGAGGTCTACTCAAGAAGAGATTACCATGATCCTCCTTGCAGGTGGGAGCTATGTAAATAAGTTTGCAACTGCACAGTGAGAATTTTCAGGAGTCCATTTAGTGTTCACTTTGAAAGAGTTTATCTTTGCTGGTGTTCTTCCCATGGACTTTTCTCGGTTATTTTCCTGGAGTTTATGATTAGTTATCTTGGCTTGCTTCAGAACTCTCATTGATGCAGTTTGTTTTAGTTTTCTGTTTGCCTCATTATTTACTTTTGTGACTTTAAACTGTGCCTAATAAAACAGTGAAGTTTAAGTTGAAGGCCTTACCAGACTTTAATGTATGTTTTAGGTTTGGGGTTATTTTGAGAGACTACGGGTCATCACATTTAACTCCTGCCATCCCTTCAACTTATTTTTGTTTTTTGTAGGGTGACCATGGATCAGCTCAGAGCAGAGATTGCCCAGTTAACCCAGCAAGTGGCTCTTTTGATTGCACAGGTGGCACAAATGCACGCTGCCCAGACATGCCAAAAATGCCTAGTGGCAGTGCCAGATAAATTTGATGGTTCGCTGGCCCAATTTCCAGCATTTTGGGGGCAGTGCCAGCTTTACATGAGCCTTTGGCCTGAGGACTTTCCCATTGACAGGGATAAGGTGGGGTTTTTGATTAGTTTGTTGTCAAGCTCTGCAGCACGTTGGGCAACGCCTCTGCTGACCCAGCCCAACCAGGTGTTGGATCAATTCGTGGTCATTTATTTTGATTTACTCAGACTCCCTGCAGGAACATTGGCAGCATGTGCGGCTGGTGTTGCAACGTTTGCATGATAACCACCTGTTTGCTAAACGTGAGAAGTGTCAGTTTTCACAAACAATGATTGACTTCTTGGGACATTGTATTTCACCTGCTGGGATGGAAATGGACCCGGAAAAAATTCAATCGTTGCAGGAGTAGGAACCTCCACAATGGATTAAGGATGCGCAATGACTATTGGGGTTTGCGAACTACTACCGCACATTTATTCCCTGCTTTGCTACCTTGACTGCTCCCCTTTCTAATCTGCTCAAGAAGGGGGAGAAGTTCCATTGGAGTGCTGAGGAGCAGGCAGCTTTCAAGGCGTTGAAAGTTGCCTTTGCTTCTGAGCCTATCCCCAAACACCCTGATCCAGGCCAGCCATTTGTGGTGGAAACAGATGCTTCCAATATGGCTGTTGGTGCGGTGTTCCTCCAGGCCTATGCTCCTGCAGGCACCTTGTTCCCGTGTGCTTATTATTCCCAGAAGTTGTCGGCTCCAGAGTGCAACTATACGATTTGGGACAAGGAGCTATTGGCAGTTAAGGTTGCTTTTGAGACATGGCAGCACCACCTAGAGGGGGCTCATCACCAAATCGAGGTTCAGATGGATCATCATAATTTGGAACACCTATGTACAGCTCGGACATTGAACTAGCGAGAGATGGTCTTTATTCTTTGCTCGATTTGATTTCCGAGTGACCTATGTTCCGAGTGGAGGGAATCAACACGCCGATGCCCTATCTCAGAAGCCCACATATACCCGAAGGGAGGATAAAATCTTGCCCCGGGTGGTGATTCTGTTGGAGTGGTTTGTGGCCACTGAAGAACCTGTGGACCTTCGAGTGAGGAATCAGGAGGCACAGTGGCAGGATCCATTTGTGGCAGCTCGACATCGAGAATTGGATGAGAATGGGAGACAAGAGACCCCTTGGGCGTATATTGGGGACCTGTTGCAGTTCCATGATCGCATTTATGTGCCTGGAGGTCCTCTTCGTGGCCTTATCCTACGTCAATGTCATGATAGTCCGGCGGCAGGACACTTTGGGGTGTTCAAAACATTGCACCTCATCTCTAGGGCATTTCGGTGGCTGAGACTTAAACATGTTATGTCGAGATATGTGGCGTCCTGTGGGATCTGTCACCAAGCAAAGTATGCTCCTGATGTGCTCCCTGGTCTCTTGCAGCCCTTGTCCATGCCACGACCATGTGGGGCAGTTTCATTGGATTTCATCGTTGGGTTACCACCATCAAATGATGCCACAACCATTTTGGTGGTGGTGGATATGTTGACTAAAATGGCCCACTTGATTCTGTGTCCATTGGCTAAGATAATGGCTCAATTGTTTATCTCCCATGTTTTCCAGTTGCATGGGTTACCAGACCGCATGGTATTAGATTGGGGGGTACAATTTACAGCACACTTCTGGCAGACCCTACTCGCGAAACTGCAGGTTCAGGTGTGTCTGTTGTCTGCTCATCACCCCGAAACTGATGGAGGGACAGAGAGAGTAATGCTATTTTGGAGCAGTACCTCTGCTGTTTCAGAAATACTCAACAAGACAATTGGGTGGAAGTGCTGCCGGTGGCAGAATTTGCTTATAACAATGCTCAACATGCATCCACCTGTGTGTGCCCTTTCTTTGCTAACTATGGGTTTCATCCATGACTTTTCCCCTTAGCCCCGCCTGATTCCCAAGTTCTGGCAGTGGATACATTTTGCAGGAGTTAAAGGCCATGCACCACATGGTCCATGATCAACTAGACAGAGCCAAGGAAAACTATAAACGGTTTGCAGACGGACATCATCGCAATGTTCCACCTTTAGCAGTCAGCGATCGGGTTTGGCTCTCTACTCAATATTTACCAATGACGCGACCATCGAAAAAGCTCAATCACTGTTACTTGGGATCTTTTCCGGTTGAGGCGGTGATCAATCTTGTGTCTTATCATCTCTCCCTGCCATGGACCGTGCATATCCATCCTGTTTTTCATCATTCCCTGTTAGTCCCTGCCTCAGCCGACAGTCCACATAGACCGGCTCCATCATTGCCGGCCCCAGTAGTTCCTCTGGGAGAGGAGGAGTATGAAGTGGATAGCATCCGAGATTCACACCAGTTGCGGGGCTGATTTCAGTATTTGGTGGCATGGAAAGGTTATGGATCAGAGGACTTCACCTGGGTCAATGCCACTGATGTTCATGCTCCTCGTTTGGTCCAGGACTTTCACTCTCATTTCCTCAACGTCCTTGTCTGCCTGATCCCGGGGAAGGGGGCCCTGTGGGGGGGATAGTGTCATGCCCCTGGTGGAGACTGACTCTGAGGAAGAGGAGGAACAGCCAACAGGGAGTGGGACTGTGTCTCCAGGGGTAGTGGAGGAGGCTGGGGAAGGACAGAGGCCGGCTGAGCAGTCAGAGGAGGATCCAGGCCCATCCCCTATCCATCCTAGGTCACACAGGGAGGAGAGAATCAGGGAAAAGCGAGGTCTACTCAAGAGGAGATTACCATGATCCTGTTTGTGGCTTGCAGGTGGGAGCTATGTATATAAGTTTGCAACTGCGCAATGAGAATTTTCAGGAGTCAATTTAGTGTTCACCTTGAAAGAGGTTTATCTTTGCTGGCATTCTTCCCATGGACTTTTCTCGGGTATTTTCCTGGAGTTTATGATTAGTTATCTTAGCTTGCTTCGGAACTCTCATCAATGCAGTTTGTTTTGGTTTTCTGTTTGCCTCATTATTTACTTTTGTGACTTTAAACTGTGCCTAATAAAACAGTGAAGTTTAAGTTGAAGGCCTTACCGAACTATAATGTATGTTTTGGGTTATTTTGAGACACTGCGGGTCATCATAGAGGTTTTCCATTGGGTTGTGCCACTCCTCTCTGAAGTGGTATCTTAATGATGCCACAACTTTTCCCGGGTTTGTTTACTTTAAAAAACAATATGTAAGGTTGAGAAAACAATAGCAGGTTTGACAAAATATCTTCCAGCCTAGCATTTGCATAGCATCTTAGCTCAAATGTACATTTTCCTGAAACCATGCAGCTTCTGAACAACCCAACGAAAGAACCCAACAAAAGTTGATTTAAGCATTCACCAACATGGGCAGTTGGGCACCTTCTCTGCTCCAAAGCAGCTTTTTAGCTTTGGATCCAAATCAGAACAGGTTTCCTATTAGAAACAGGTAAGGTCACTATTAGAAACAGATAAGGTCACTTCCCATTAACCTCTTTTTTCCCCAGGATGTTCTGCCACCACAAGTACCTCTGGTGCTCGTTTCATAACTCTTCAGTTAATGTAATAGTTGGCTTAAGGATTAAAACCAGTAACATTCCACTGTAATTTTAGTTCTCGAAGAAAAATGGTTCTGGGCACATTAGGAGAATTGGATTGTCATCTTATGCAACTTTTTAAAAACTGACCACTGCTATGAGATTTATATCCCAACAGTACTGCTATATTGGCTGCAAGCATAGATGCATTCACTCACTTGAAAGAACACTTTATTTCTGAGTAGATGTAGAAGACTGACTGAGCAAAAATTTCAGCTATTTAAATCAATAAGAATTGCAATCCCATTCATTGTCCCCCACCCTCCAAAAGAATCCCATGTTTGATGTAATAATGTGTGAAAAAGACTTTGGGAGATGGAGAAGGCAATCTAATGTTGCCTAGGGAATGGTCAAATAAGAGAATATATAGCCTGCATCTGCAAAATATCTGGAGAAAAGACTCAGACGGGACCCTCCCCAACTTCTCAGGCTGCAAATGAGATGGCAGGATATTTGTGTTTTCAAACTTGCAAGATACTGTTAATGTAGCCTCACAATAAAGCAGTATTAGCTCATCTGGTCTTGTTTGCTGTCTGATCTGCCTGGCAACGCCGATCCCAATCTTGCAAGGCTGACACTTTATTTCTGAGTAAACATATAAGACTGACTGAGCAAAAATTTCAGGTGTCTGAAAACACAAATCTGTGAGGAAGGTCCTTTCTGAACTTCTTTCTCCACCCATTATAAAGCTGTGGGCAGTGTTCTCTCTTATCTGACCATTCCCTAGGCAGCATCTCTTCTCCTTGTCTCCCAAGGTCTTCCCCGCATACCATTCCATTTGACACCCATGTAATAAGCATAACATTTTAACAATAGAAAATTTGTGTCTATTAGGATTTTTTCCCCCTTGAAAGAAATAGAGAGTGAAGATTGTGGAAGTATCTTGACGTATCCATTAAGTACTGAGGGGAAAAAATTAGAAGTTGTTGCAAATGTTTAAGATTTAATATGTTTCTTTTCTTTGATTTCAACAGCTTCTTTTAAAATATGATCATTCTGCCACAGCATTTTCTCAACTCTTCATATTCTAAATGCTTTTGGACATGGGATTAATTATACAACATGAGCAACAATTCATGAATATTTAACACTCTCATTTATTCTTAATGAAGAATTATACATTTTGACAGTGGTATTTAATGTGTTTTAAGGAAATAGTTCTCATTAATCCCCCCTTCTGTATGTCTATATGTGTGTGTTTGTGTGTATGTGTAGACTCATCAGATGGAATCAGAATAATAAGGTGGACTGAGGGAATAGTATTTTAGGATGTCATTGTTCTTTATACATTGTTGTGTTTTAATTCAGTTTTATTTGAGTTTCTTGTTAATGTAGAAAGAGGTACGGTGCTTCTTTATGTGACATACCTCAGTTGTTGCATTAATGCTGCAGTCCTATATAATGTTTACCTAAAGCTACAATATTTATGACTAGACTTGTGTAGGATTGCATAAAATCATAAAGACAGTTTATAAAATTCATTTCAACTCAACTGTTTAAAATTACAGGTGTAAAATATTGCAAACATTACTTGACTTTCTTGTCATTTGGTACCTTGCCATAGCCTGATATCAAATATTGCTATGGATCCAGGTACAGGTAGTCTTCGACTTACGTCAACTGAGCTCAAAATTTCCATTGATAAGCATAGCAGCTGCTAATTGAGTTTTGCTTCATTTTACAACCTTTCTTGCCATAATTGTTAAGTGAATCACTGCTTGTTTTAAGATAGTAACACAGTTGTTTAGTGAATCTGGCTTCCCCATTGACTTTGCTTTCAAGATAATCACGTCACCCTGGGACACTGCAATCATCATAAATACATGCTAGTTGTCAAGTATGCAAATTTTGATCATGGAACTATGGAGGGTCTGCAATGGTGGTTAAGTATAAAAAACAGTCATAAATCGCTTTTTTCAGTGTTGTAACTTTGACTGGTTCCCTGTTGAATGTTGTAAGTCTAGAACTATCTGTATTGAAATGATGAGAAAAGAGCTTTAGTGAAGGCATTTTGTCAAATATGTTCTTTGTTCTAGTTGAGTGCCATACGTATTTTATATGTAGTTGCTTGAGTTGCCCTGTTTGTTGACAAGGAAAATTCAGTGGAACTATTCCCTCTGTTGAGGGAACTTGAGCTGGATAGAACAATCTAATGCAGTGTACTAACAAATCCAATAAATATGCTGTCAAAGAATTTTTGAAAGTAAATCCATATATCCTCCAGTTTTGACTCTTAGAATATGTTTTATATAAAATCTTAAAGCAAAAAAATATTAGGAAGGGCAGGGAAGGGGAGGAGGGAGGGAGGGAGGAAATAAATCTGCAAAGCCCAATCAAGTATTTTATAATCTTGCAATAAAGGTTGAATTTGCTTATGAAGAATATATACATATCTTCTGTCGTTAAATATTTTTGTAACTAATAAAGTGATCACAGCACTAATATTCTAGAAATTCCTGAATATTCTGAAATGCAGGAATATGACCACTAAGCTGCTCCCGTGGAAAGGAACAGCTTACTTTGGAGATGCTGTGATCGAATTTCATCCCCACCTCGGGGAGACAGTTGCAATGTCATCGAAACAAGCTGTGAATGCCGAAAAATGAATGTGCCGAGCCCAAAACTCTTGAAGCAGCATTGGAGGCGCTTCTGATCCACATTTCAAAGCTGCCTCAATCTGCATAACAACTTTCCATCCAACCCCTACTCAGAACTTTTCTGCTATCCTTGGATGCAGAATTAGATGCCAAACCAGGTAGTCCATCTGCTGCCAATTTGTTAGGGTAAAGTATTTCCTACCTACAGCTGTACAATTTCAGCAGAAACATGCTCAGATCTCCATTATGTTTCCCAGGGCTATTTGCTGCTCTCTCTGCTTCCATTTCGATAAGCAACAGAAGCAATTAAAAAAAAAATCCAGTCTTTAACACTTTTAGCCATGGGGGAAATTTTAAATTTCTGGAAGGGGTTGACTGATTGTATGCCTCACGAAACAAAATGCATAATTAAGTAGCCGTACTCTCTCAACATAATCTACTCTTCTGAGCAGCTGAAAGCCCCTGTGTTCCGCCATCACTAAGTATTAAAACCCGCTTCTTGCAACCAGCCTGAAGCTTACCAAATAAAAGATATTTTCTGAACAGACATAACAGAAACAGTTTAATCTCCCTTAGCACCACACCTCTGCGTGAGCCTGGAATAATGTCTCATAAAAGCATTACCTGCACATGTACACCGAGAACGGACAATGGATATACAGAGGAGAAATACACTATCTATCCCATCTGTGGAGGCATCTTCCCGGCAACAAAAACATCAAAGAAAGATTAAATTAGTCTTTCCTTGCTACTCATTTGATAGTTTAAAAAGTGCATCTTTTTTTTTTTTTGCATCTCTTAAATGAGAGAGAGAAGAGAAAGAACTTAATGAAGATTTTTTTCAAGGCTAAATTAGAAGCTGCCTTTTGCTTATGCTAAATACAAAAAAAAAAATGATTTACCTCAAATCCCTTAAAGATAACAACAATAGCAATAGCATTTAGACTTATATACTGATCCATAGTGCTTTGCAGCCCTTTCTAAGTGGTTTTTTGAGTCAGCATACTGCCTCCAACAATCTGGGTCCTTATTTTACCAACCTTGGAAGGAGGGAAGGCTGAGTCGACCATGAGCCAGTGAGAATTGAATTGCCGAACCAGCCCAATGGATAGAATACAGTATTGCAGGTTCATTCTGCAATACTGCATTCTAACCATTGTGCCACCATGGCTCAAGATACTGTCTTAAACAAAGTCAGCAGGTGAACATCATTCTCACTGCATATGCCTATTTTGTCTGACAGTTGGAAGGTAAATTCCCTTTTCAGGGGAGCTACTGTAGCCATCGTACCTCTTACTTAAAAGGAGAAATACGCACTCCTCGAGATTTAAGTTAACAGTGCAGATGCCAAACGTTAATTTTGAAATGTTTTGTTAGAACTTCCTGTAAGTCAATAACACAGTTCAATAGGACAGTGGAAATGGCACATTATACTGATGTATAACAAATATGGAAGCCTTTCCAGGTGAAAATAAAACAGCTGGATTATGACATTAATTCTGGATCCGAAAAGAACAATTTAAAGTTAGAGTCTAGATCCAACCCACAACAACACAGCAGCCTGTAACAGATTGTTATAACTCGTTGTGTTGCGTTTGTTTTCAGAAGGAAAAGGCCTGCGGCTCCAGCTACATATTATCACCAGCATTGTTAAAGCTCAATTTCCAGAGATCTATAGCTTTGCCCCTCCCCCCCGACATGAAAACAACAGCAGGAGCCCTTTAAAATTAATTTCTATCATAAGAGGCATTCTGCTCACCATAAGAGGCATTCTGCACACACTGCTATCCTCATTTCTCAGATTAGCTAAGAGCCTGCAAAATAACGTTGCTGCTACTGCAGGGCAGCATACAATTTTTAAAGAAGAAAAAAGAGCTGTTCCAAACACAGCCTGGGTAGAGTAAGGAAGGAGCAGAGGACAAGGTTATCTCTGAAATTTGCTCTACTGCTCCAATCCTATCGACTCATGGAATATTAGACAATGTCATAAAGAGATCCCTTAAACAAGAAAGTTGTATGGCAGCCAAACAGATTGCAACTGCAGCAAGGTGTATCCAAGTTGTGCAAAATATTTCCTTGCACAGGTTAGTAAAATATGCCTGCTCCAGTAGTTGCCCTACAGTTGGTCCGTCTCTAATTGACCCTACAATGTGTTTAACCTGAAGAACAAAAGACTGAAGGTTCATTTTCTCCCCCAGATTAGGACTTCCAATCTCATTATTTTATTTCCAACTCACCCCCCTTCATCCCCACATACCCTAAGGATTTCTTTTTAAAAGACAACATTCTCTGGAGCTTATTATTTACACTAAGACAAACTCTTGAATTCTATTGTCTCAAAGACAGGCCCAAATTGAATGAGCTTGAGTGATATATATGGAATTTGCAAGATAGCAAGGAGACATTGGATAGTGCAATCAATAGCCTAAAAGAGTGTTGTATGGGCCATTACTGAAAGCCTTCAGACTGAGTCTGGAACTGTTCCCAGATGTTGGCTGGATTTTTTGTGTGGAGCAACAGTTTGGGCTAAATGTCTGATGGGTTCTTTCAAATTTTCCCGCCTTTCTCATTCTATATTAGCAATATATTATTATAGTATTGAAAAGAATAAAGTAGAATATTCTTCTATCTTATAATATATTCTTATATTAAGAATATAAAATGAAAAGTTGGAAGACTGATAAAAATCCATATTTCCTGATTTCTAAACACTAAGAGAACTGCAGAAGAAGTTCTCTTGTACATGCAGAAGATAACTTGTAACACAATTCCTTAACAAGTTAATACCATGTTTCTCACAAAATAAGGCCGGGCCTTATTTTTTTTTGACCCCCGAAAAAATGGCTAGGCCGTCTTTTTGGGGGTGACTTGATTCCCCCCCCTTGCATCCTCGGGTGGGTGGGCAGCGACAGCTTAGATGTTCGGGAGACCTTCTGCCACCATTGCTTTCCCTTCTCCCTTGCCACTCTGCCCAGCCCTCACGGCTCTGGTGCGGCCCTGGCGGGATAAGCGGAGGGCCCGGTGGGGAGGCGCTCGCTGCCTTGGTGAGAGCTTTGCTGCCGGGAAGGAGGGCCCGCCAGTCAGCTGCACTGGGCATCCCAGGCGAAGCTCTTCATGCTCTGCCCGGCGCCAGGCAGGGATGGCGGCTGGGCGCTTCTCCCGAGGTGGGCCGATCCTGAACTGCAGCCCTGGGAGATTGCCTCCCCACGTGGGGTTGGGCTGTCCTCTCGGGCAGGGGAGGCTTTGTTGTAGTAGGGTGTCGTTTTTAAAATAATTCGCTTTACCTTCGAAGGCAAAGGGAAGGCGGCGACAGGAGCGCCTGAAGCCAAGTGTCTCTGCAGGGCTCTGGTTGCAGGGAGGAGCCCTGGCTGGCCGTATGTGGCTGCGCCAAACGCCCTGGCATTGCTCTAATGCTGTGGCAGCAAGGGAGAAGGGAAAGCAATGGTGGCGGAAGGTCTCCCGATATGAAGTGCCCCATCAATGC
This sequence comes from Pseudonaja textilis, assembly GCF_900518735.1. The sequence goes on from NW_020769321.1 coordinate 4,207,083, forward strand.
AGGCAGCACCATATCTGGGCATGCAACAAAAGTACTTCCTAATGGCAAGCCCTCCCCCCCCGCCATCCCCCCCCCCCATTTTGCAAGTTTAATATGAGCCTTAATTTGGGAGGAGAGGCTTAATTTGATTTTATGCCAATAAAACATGATGGGGCTTCCTATTGGTGGAGGTCGTATTGTTGGAGAAAAACGGTAGCATCACTTTCAATTCAGCATTATAAACAGAATGGACAACTAGGTATTTCAAGACGAGCAGCATGTCATTTCCATATTTTGGGATACAATAAATATATATTCTCAAAGGTTTCTTATTTCTGCTTATTTTATTGTAACAATTTTGTTCTGATTTTTCAAGTTCCATCTTCAAAAAAATAGGACAATTTAAAACAATAATTGTGTTATTGGAACATGATGAAATGTTACAATAGAACCGATATTTTTTTATTTTTGAACAACTATGGATGAAGAGTTAGGGACCAAAAAAAGTATAACTTCCTATAAAGGTATAAAAAGTCATCATATATACAAATTTAATATAAAATAATATATATTTTACTAATGTTTTAGTAATAATAACTTCATAGCACTTTCTGTAAATAAATTCATTATCACAAATAAATTTATTCTCAGTTTCAAGGTATATTATCATCTGACAAAGGATTTAAAACTTGATTAAAATCTCCAGCTATTTATTTATTTCACAGCTAAAATAAAAAGAAATTAAAGATACCCATATAAAATATTTGGATGTTTCTTATTAAAGCCAGAATAATGAATACATTAGTATTATTATTCTTATGAATCCATTTTGGATTTATCCATTTTGCATTTTGAAAGCCTATTAAACGTATTGACCATGTCTTTTGCAGATTTTGAATTATATTTTTTATTAATATATCTGGATGAGAGATATTTCTTATGTGGAAGAATATGTGTTTCTTGCAAAATCCCAAATTTTAGATTTTAAATTGCCCTATTTAGCAAGTATCCACTTTCTCTTTCAAGGAGATTTAAGGCATCTACTCTACATGCTAGGAAACAATTAAAGACTTTGTAAGTGAAAAAAAGAGTACATAAGGAAACCAGGTTAAGGAGGTGGGGGGAAGAATTGTTATGTAACTAAGACAAAGCTTTGAAAGAGCTAAAAAGAAAAACACTTTAAAAAAAATCACAAACAGAAAAAAGAGGAAGGAAAATTGAATAAGAAAATGATATATGGTTAAAAAAGAAATATACAAAGCCAAAACCCTTAAAGAAGCTAGTTTTTTTTTTAAAAAAATATTCTACAAGGATTTTCAAAAAAAGATGCACTGAAAATACAGGGGTATGTCCGTGGGTGGGTGTATACATACATAAACACACACACACACGTACATACATATCATCACTTATATATCTCCACTGTTTATTTCAAATGATCCCAAACTTTTCTGCAATTTGTAAATAAAAACCCTATCCCAGAATTTATGGCTTTAAAAATGCTTTAGGGAATTGGGGAATTTTATTTTATTTTGTCAAATAATTTACATTTTTGAACTATGTGTGAAGGAAAAATAATTGTCTTCCTTGCTTTCCATTCCAAAGGTTGCTCTTGCTGAGATAAATGTAGGATATGATCCCCTGTTAAAAATCTCATTACAATAGGATTGCATTTTTTGTTGAATGGAAACAGACACTCACCTGATAAATAGTTTCTATTTCTAACTGTATTCCAGTTGCACTGAAAAAATGTTTCATATAAATTTCTTCCTTACTTATATGGATCTTTCCTTGGTGTCTAAAGAACATTTAAATGATTTCTACAAATAACCTATAAATTTTAAAAGTTATTTACTTTCAGCATGGTATGTGTTTATCAAAATTGTCAAGTTGGGTGACTCTTTTTTATTGAACCAATTACTAGGGCTTTTGACTCCTCATTTTCTGATCTAAAGACTTTGCTTTCTCTCCAGAGAGTGGTTTCTCCTCATTCTCCTGCAGTTTTTTTTATCTGCATTAATTTTAGTTTTTCTAAAGTTGTCATTCCAAATTTCCCTGCCTCTCAACTTCAGAGGCACAATTTATTGCCGCATCCATTTTATCACAGAAAGAAGAAAAAAGAAAGAAAGAAAGAAAGAAAGAAAGAAAGAAAGAAAGGAAGGAAGGAAGGAAGGAAGGAAGGAAGGAAGGAAGGAAGAAAGAAAGAAAGAAAGAAAGAAAGAAAGAAAGAAAGAAAGAAAGAAAGAAAGAAAGAAAGAAAGAAAGAAAGAAAGAAAGAAGAAAAGAAAAGAAAGAAGTTTTCCACTTAGCCATCTTTAATTAATGGAAGCCAAAGTTAAATCAGCCCTTAAACTGCAAAAGACAAATCATAAATACCACCAGTCATTTTTCATTGTTAAAAGTATATATATTTTTAAAAAGAAATCCTATTTTATTTCATACATATTAATCCTACTTTTCATTGAAGACCATATCAGGATATGGAAGATTTCCAATTTAGCACTGCAAGAGCCTAGTTAAGCATTCAGATATGAATGTCTGGATGTGGAAAGTCAAGTGAAAGTTGTTGTTGGATGTATAAACTGTTGGAACAAAACAAAGGAGAGATGGATTACCTTTAGCTGTAAAATTAGAGCTGCAGAATTAGAGCATTGTTAGTTAACAGCTAGGTCTCACCTCTGATACTGTCTGCATGAAGCCGAGACAAAAGACAGCTAGTTAGTCTCCATTTTATAAAATGAAATTTAATTTACATAAAGAAGAATAAAATGGACTAATGAGATCTGGATTTTGATTATCCAGATTTTTATGACTCATAACTGGTAGCTCTAAAATAGAAAAAGCTATAAAAGCTGGAAGACAGCCATCAATAGGCACATAGAAATAAAGCTTATTTACATACCAATCAAAAGAGGCAATAAAAAAAAGCTGAGGTAGAGCAATCAACAACCAGCTAAGCAGGGATTAACAGCAAGCAAACAATCAAGCAGCAAACAATACCTTAATCTAGGAACAAGCAAGAAAAAAACCCAGAAACCAAAACATTGGAAAGTCAAACTACTGTATATAAACAGGTATTACCTGGGTATGCAATGAATTGTCTGAAAGCAAAAAAACAAGCACAGAGAACACCAAGGACTCTTTATACTCATTACTATACTCATTGCTAGTGGATTACTAGCGCGATGGGTCAGACACGACTTCGCGACCAATAACAACAACAACAAATGTTGGTTGGAGCTACTAGAAGTTTTAGCCGAATGTCATCTGGAAGATCATATGCTCCCCATTTCTATAATAAGTGGCAATTGCAAATGAATTTGGCTATTGTCATGAAAGTACTAACTAAATCAGACAGTTCTCAGATTGAAAGCATTTAACATTCTTTCTATAATTAAAGCTCATGAGTATTTCTGGGCATTTGATTGATTAAATTAGTGGGCTTCCTTCAGTTGGAGGACTGCATGTGTTTTCACTCATGGTTTGAGGCTCTGTTAGATTTGATTTTGATCAATTTATTTCAAGGACAGTGACTTTTGTAGTAGTAACCTCCATAAAATTGAGTCAAGGGCAGATTCAAGCAGGTATTTTTGAAGTGGTATCAACACAAATTAGTGCCAAACTACAAAGGGAGTGGGAGTGTGGCTCCGGTGGCTCTGGGAAAGGGCACAGTTCAGCTGGGCATTCAGAGGAAGACCCAGGGCCACCCCCTCTTCATCCTAAGCACGCAGGGAGGAACAGAGAAGGGAACAATGTGAGTTATGTGGTTTACGAGGGAGGAAAGGGCCCTGATCCCCTTCATTAGCTGCAGCTGGGAAAACTGTTTAAAAAGGCAAACTATGCATAGCAAAGTTGCTGGAAGCAAAGCGTGCATTATTTCTGTTTGTCGAGGCTTATCTAGGTTCTGGAGTCCTTCTAACTGTGTGTGTTTTATTATCTTTTGGAAGTCTGCAATTCCTTATTCTGGCCTGTCTTGTTAATTGCTGCAGCATGATTTGTGTTGGTTTTTTATTTATCATCTATATTTATTTTGGGTTCAGACTGAATTTCTTCCCTTTAAAGACTGTTCTTGGGAGAGTTTTTTCTCCAGCCGATGATAACTGGACATTGGGAGCTAAGTTGGAGGTATTAAAGGGACTTTACCTACTTTTATGACTTTGTTGCTTTTGTGCCATGCCCCGGTCATCACAGTTTCATACTAGAATCCCAACACTTCCAGTAAGAAGTTAAAATTTCATTAAAACAATTAAAAAAAAAAAACCTCCACCCAAGCTTTATTTTATTAATGTCAGAGTTTGAGTATTGCCTGAAAATATTAGAAGAGCATGTAAGAAAGTTGGAATGAAACACAGAATATTTTGTGTTTCAGGTTTCCCTGTGCGTGTGATGTCATACATGATTATGATAACAGAAGTCCTTTAAATGTGAGCATACAACTTTGTATTTGGCACATACAAATGCCTGGGTTTTTTTTTTTTCATATAAATTGAAAGTTGAATGGTAGAGAAATCCCAGACATAAAAGTTATCTAAAGAGGAAGGTAGGAACGGATGTTGTGGAATGACAAATGAATGAAATGGTGGGATTTATCTGGGATACTGCTTATGGTATAAAATGCACTAGCCTGAAATGTGCTCCATGAAATCCACATGAAACGTAGCATTAAAACTTTTCCAATCAAGCACTAAATATTACCAGTGTGGCAGAAAAATCCAGCTGACAGAGCATATATTCTGCCAGTTAAATGCTCGATACTTGAAGAAAAGAGTTGCAAGATGAGATTTTGGGTATAGCAATAGCTCAAGGGAAAGAGCAATGCTCTGAAATGAATAGTTGATGTTATTAAATAGGAAATTGGCCCTTTGCACTCTGAAATTTTAGTATGGGTATTTTATTACAAACTTAGACCAGAATAATTTTAATATGTTTATCAGATGAATCCAGAGAAGGCTGCACATGAGTACCAAGTTCAATTCAGGGTAAAGGCATTTGACTCTGCTTGTGCCATTCGCCCTTGGGGACTGAGACAAAATTTAGAGAATGACAGGAAGTGCATTTCATTTGAATTCTTGTCTCCTAGATGGCTGCATTTTTCAAAGAGGAAGTTACCAAACTATAACAGGTTGTAATTTTTTTTAAATTTCAATGTAGTTCTGCTGATGAATAAAAACTAGTTTCTCAGTACATAAAAACTAGCAGGGCTCCAAAAAAAACGTAGCCAGAATTGGAGGATAATCAAGATGAAGATCTATGAGAGACATGGGAGGTTAAGAAGCTTGATAAATAAATAAATAAAAATAAATAAATACATAAATACATAAAATTTAAATACATTTTTAAAAAGTACATCAGGCGTGACCATACAAATTGAAACCTCCCCTCTGTTTTTATGTGATGTATTGCATGTTAAAAAGGATGAGTTTTCAATCACACAGTAGTACACGTTAGGTTATTTCTTTTAACCTCCCCGGTGGATGCCTGAAATGGTATGCAGGAATGACCTTGGGAGACAGGAAGAAGAGCTGAAACTCTTGACAAACAAAAGGTATGACAGCCCACCGAAGGAAAAGGTTGGGAAGTGTCTCAGAAGGGACCCTCTGCACCTTTTAAGAAAGTAAAAGAGACGGAAGGGAGAAGTGCATTCTATAATGGTATGTGGAAATGACCTTGGTAAACAGGAGGAGGAGAATCACAGACTGGACAATTGGTGTGCACCAGTTTCTGGACTACCTTGATGGGGCTAACAATACCCTTGAACTTAAAAAACAAATTCCACTCTTTTGAAGACAGCAAAGTTCACATTTTGAACAGAGAACACCACTGGTTTGAAAGAGGGATCAAAGAGGCCATCTATGTCAAAACTGAACATCCCTTTCTCAACAGAGGAGTAGGGATGGGATATCATCCATTTCCAGTCTACAACACAGTCCTTTCAGCAGTTCCAAGAAGGCTCCACACTCATTTGCACCACTCAGATGACCCTGATGACAAAGATAAACCTCCAGGTGACCTCAGCGACTCGCTAAAAGAATGCAAATGACCAGCTATTTGCAAGGAGTATAAATCCTTCCATTCCCCACCATCCAATCAGAGCTGAAGAAGTTCCTTGGATGACAAGTGAAACATCTTCAAAGAAAAACCAGAAAGTCCAGTTGCCTCTTGAAAAAGCACTTTTGGGAATACCCTTGTATAGTTGGAAATAAGCCCCACTGAATTCATTGAGATTTGATACCAAGGAGACTTCAGTATATTTTGAAAATGATTGTACAGAAATGCTTTGCAGCATAGGTGAATGCACACAAAGCATACTTTAAAGCCAACCCCCAAATGGGGTGTTGCTTCAGTGAATCAGCTCCATGAATCAAATATGACTTTTCAAACCACAGCACTCTTTTGTTCTGAGTTTGCATGGAAGCCTAAAAAAAGTTGTACCACAGCGTAACAACCATTGAGTATTAATATGTAGTAATATGTATTACAGTGTTTTTCTAACTTGGCAGGCTTCATGCAGCATGCAGGCTAGGAAATTCTGGGAGCTGAAATTCACACATCTTAAAGTTACCAAGTTTGAAAAATATTGGTACACATCTGATATTTTAATTAACATAACAATTGTGCCTCTGAGGATCCCTTTAGAAGTGTCTCTGTGTTTATCCATTTAATAGATTTATATACTGCTTATTAACTAAAATTCTGAACGTGCCTTAAATATTTTTTAAAAACACAATAAATATAATGAAAATCATGTACAGTACAGTACTTGGAAAAAATGCAAACAGAGTCACCAGGATCTGACTTGATACATGCATCCAACACAAATCAGTGGAATGGTTTCTGAATAAATACTCATAACATTTGTATTATATGAAACATATTTGTTCTTTGTATTTTCCATTAGGAACTAATTGAATTTTATTTACTGAGGAAAGAGCTTTACAAAATGGTCCCTTTCCTACAATTTGCTTTGCATTAGTCATATTGATCAGTGTACTAAATAAAACATATCTTTTTCAGGATGCTTCATCTGTCAGTAGCAGGTTTCTTGTTTCCTCTTTATGGATGTGTAGATGTCATTGTGATTATGTTCTTTTAAGCATAAATGGACAATAGCATATTAAAAACATCAGTATCATATTCAGGGAACTTGGAGGTTGAGAAAAATCAATGTTGATTCAGGTTTCTATGCCACAAATTTACATTTCTGTAAATTGCTTTTCAGGTTAAATATTGTTAAATATTGCAAAATAAAATAAAAGAAAAATGAATAGGTTTTTTTTTTTCATGGGGTACAACTTAAAAAAAGTTTCATGCATACATACATACATACATGAATGAAGCCATTTTATAAACTTATTAGGGATTCTCAATACCCTAGTTTTCTTCTTATCACAATATTCAATATTTCTATAAACTATCCCAGTTTTCTTTCACAGCAGTAGCTCTATTGTGTTTGAGTTTAGAGGACACCATTATCATTACATTAAATTTGTTTAGCGATGTATTTGTGCTATCTGTGCAAGCCAAGATTTCCATTTTAGTTACATGAGAAGTGAAAAGGAGAAAATTATACACATTAGCAAAAATGTCACAACAGAATCTGTCATGAAAATTAACAGTAGTTAATTCTAGAGAAAATGCCTTTAACAACTCAGATTTATTTCTTTGGCAAGCTATCAGTAATACATCAAACAACCTGCCATCAAAGCTTGAAACTTGACCCCCATCATGCTCAATAAATGTTTCAACTCGGTCCTAATACTGCTCTAAAAGTGGGTGTGACAGCTTCAATTTATCTCTAGCTGTGCAAAGTATTATTCTAAAATATTCAGAAACAAAGAAGTAGGGCAGACAAGATGACTGCTGATAGATGGAGACTTTGTGTTGTAAGTGAATTTTTTATTTCCTCTAGATTGTGAGGGCTAATATGGGGTGTTGAAGTATACATGAAGTATCATTGCTGGCAACTGCCATTCATATTCATATTCATTGACATTCTATCAGTGAGCCATTCGATTGTCATCCTTAGAGAGTTTGACTACTGCATCTTGTTTCACCCTAGAAATACTCAGAACAATTGCTGTAACACTCATTGTTAATAAGCAAAACGCCATATGGATTCATGTTGCTAATTAGTTTTCACTTTTGAGGCTAAAGTCTTCCGTGGTAGGAAAGTTTTGCCAAGATTTTATAATTATCTCTTAAACTACCCATGCAGTCAGCCACAAGTATTTATTGACTAACTTTCACATCTCCAGAGCATCAGCATGTATCAAGACTCACTATTGTAAAAGAAGTGAGTTCCAGCAATGGAAATGGCTGTAGATATTTACTTATAGTTCTGGTTCTCCATTATCATACTTCCACAAATGACTATTTGGGAAAAAAGTCTCTTTTATAATTGATTTATAGCTCACTTCTAACATTAATTGGTAGGACCTGTTTCAGCAATATTTTATTCTATTAAATGTGTTGAAATTTTAAAAAATTAGAGAAAGACATGAATATAATTGCTGTATGTGTCAGAAGTGTTTACTTTTGATTGCCAGCAATAGTTTGATGCATAAGGAGAATATGATCAAAGGAAAAAATGTTGTCTAGTAATTCAACTAATTAGGAATGTTCCTCCATAAATCACATTGATTTCTCAGTGAAAAGTAGGATAGATGTTTTACAAATGGATGCAAATTTTAAAAATAATACAAATAAATTGGAACTGTGTTAATTTGAAAAAAAATCAATTCTGTGCAAATTAATCAATATATATCACAGGAGGCTGAAAATTATTTCTTGATGAGTAATCTAATGTAACATATTATTGACAGAGAGAGATTAACTAAGACAGTGACAATTATTATGACATAACAGCCTTTGAAAATGAGCTAATAAAAGTCCTAATAAATATTCTTCAACATTTCAGTTCAAACTAGCTTTCTTTCTGAGTTACACAAATGGTTAAGCAGTGCATGATAAGGTATCTTGGGATTTGTCAGATTAATTTAACAATAGCCCAAAGTGGAACTTAAAAACAACATTGTCAGATTAAAATTACATAGATAAGATAAAGTAATAATGAATAGTCAAATAATCAGGCAATTAATAGAAAGTCAGATCTAGACATATATAGCTGATCATAGATATTATTAGACATATATTGGGACAATGTATAGAATGAATAATGTAGAATTCTGATTTCTTAATTCTCAGGAATTGTAGAGGAGTTTTAAGATTGATTGATTGAAATTTATTGGATATTCCACTCCAGTGGACCCCAGTGGCATACAAAACTAGAAAAAAAACCCATAAAAACAGCTAAAAGCATGAAATCAGACTGACTACAGTAAAATAATCAACCAGTAAGCAAAACAAGACATATATCTTAAAGCATACATTTCAAGATTCAGGAAAACCTTGATTACTAGGTTACTATCATACTGTGTTAAGTAGTTATCAGGCTTAGACAAAAGAAAATATTAAGATATGTCATTTACACAATTCTTTGGCTCCTAATTTTTCTATATATTCTGTGTCAATGCCCAATCTTGTTTCCCCAATATCAACTAATGGAAAAATCTGAATATCCACCTTCTTTCTCCCATTGCTAGAATTCTATAACAATAAAACAGATGAAATATTAATCTGTGAACAGGAAATCTGAAAAATGTCTTAAAGTATATTTTCCACCAAATACTGTAAATTATTTCTTCAAAGAATGGGTTTAGCTAATGTTTATGATGATGGAGAAACCATAAAATCTGGAAGCCACTTTGACATGTTTATTTTGTTTTAGCAACTTCTTTTTCCAACTTCTGAATGTTTATTTAATATTTGGAACACAAGTCTATTCCTAGATTAGGATAGGACAGTCCTAATATCCTGTTTTAATCGATATTTTCCTAACATATTTTCTTTTCACTTAATCTTCTTAATTTCACTCCTGGATTTTCTGCTTCTGCTTCTAAGATCTGCCTGATAAATGTATTCAGGATTGTGCCTCTAAATGGGTGCTGCTGAACTGAATATGTAAAAGGAGTGAAAAAAACCTTTCTAGAAAGAAAGTTGCTTCGACAGCTTAAGTCTCACCTCTGCGTTACACACTTAGATATTCTGAGCATACCACATGGGTTTTAACCATCTATCTGCTATAGTCACACTTCACATTTTTCACTGTGTGCTTGGAAAATGTTTATGTATCTAGTCTGCCACTGGGACTTGCCAGCATGTCATCTCTAGCAGCGATGATGGAGTATGTGCTCACAATTCAGCGTGACAGTTATTTGAACAGTGCTGTTGTCAGATAGAGTCTGCTGGGAATGTGAGGCTGTCAATGGAGAGAAAGGGAGTCCATGAAAAAAAAGACAAGGGAAAGGCATAAAGAGAAAACGACAACAACACATTGTTTTGTCGCTGTGGAAGATCAGCAAGGAGTGTTGCACTCCAATGTTTTCTTTTTGCACATACAAGAATTGTGGAAAACAATCCACATCAGGAGCTGAACACTGAGGAGAAATGGTCAGGTCTTGAGTCAATGAGTACTTGCCTGTCTGCTTTGCAAGAAAAAGGGATTGCAACAATAGAAAAGCAAAGACTTTTATAGAAGTCGAGAGCCATGAGGGGAAAGCCAGAGAATACCAAAAGGAAGTTGGTATGTACTTTATCGATTGTTACACAAAAAACAACAACCTTTGACTGTGTCAATCACATCAAGCTGTGGAAAGTGCCAGAAACATATGAATTCATTGTCCTTGTTAAAAACTTATATATAGGTCACAGTATGGAGAGAACGTGGGGAAAGAAGCCACAATATGGAGAGAACGTGGGGAAAGCTTAGCTCCTGGTTGGCATGACAGTGCAACAAGGCTACACATTTCCCAGTTTTTATTCAATTTATATGCCATATACATATTGTAACTAGGGAAGGTACATTGGGCGAAGGTGAGCATGGTTTTAAAACTGAAGATAGACATATCAGTTACCTGCACCATGCTGATGACATGTCCCTGATAGCTGAAAATACAAATAATCTTCAAGCCCTAATATTAAAAATCAAAGAGCAAAGTGAAAGAAGTCAAGTAGATGAACTTGGTTACAGTGTAACGTATTAGAATAGATCATTATGGAGAAAATCAATCTGTGCGGTTGCTAGGAGTCAAAAATGACTTAAATATGTCCTGTCAGCTGCTTTAGTTCTGTATTAAGTTGCCTTTCATTCTCTGTGTCTCTATCTCTGTTTCTGTCTGTCTTTCTCTGTGTGTGTATGTGTGCTTAAAGCATTAAAGCATCTTTTTAGCAAATTAATCCTGAAAAAAACCCCAATTTTGTGTAGTGATTAAGGCACCAGGTTAGAAACCAGAAGACAATGAATTCTAGATTTGTCTTAGACACAAAGCCAATTGGGTGGCCTTGAGCCAGTCACCAGGAGGGACGCAATGGTAAACCACTTCTGAAAAATTTTGACAAGAAATTGCAGGGACTAGCCAGGTATTTTCCAGGAGTAAAAAACTGATTGAAAGATAGATGGATGGGTGGAAGGAAGGAAGGAAGGAAGGAAGGAAGGAAGGAAGGAAGGAAGGA
>NW_020769321.1:4218642-4233487 GCF_900518735.1 Pseudonaja textilis
GGAAGGAAGGAAGGAAGGAAGGAAGGAAGGAAGGAAGGAAGGAAGGAAGGAAGGAAGGAAGGAAGGAAGGAAGGAAAAAAGGAACTATGGCCTAACTGCACAAGAAATCCTGATGAGGGTAATTACAAATGATTTTCAAAGGACTTTCACACATAATTCATCTTTCTGAGATACATGATTATGCCTCAAAATAATAGGCTCCCCAATGAGATAATTGTCTTGCTGATAGTAAAATTTAACATTTTTTAAAATAAATACAGTAAGTACATTTCACCACCTACCTATTTGGACCATTCTTCTTTTTTAACCCCAAACACGTAAGAGCTTAAAATACTTTTTTTTCCCAGGAATTAGTTGACAATTTACCACTAAAAATATTATGTATGAAAATCATAGAATTGTAAGCTGATAACTACTTTTTAGTGATTTTAATTGCAACTTGTTATATAGAAATCAGCAACTGACATTCTTCAAAGCATAATACCGTTAAGCTGCTGTAAAAATAGCAAGCACAGAAAATCTAAAAAAATATGGGGAGATCTGCTTCCCATTTTAAATCAGAATGCTGATTTAAAGAGAATATTTGTATGCTCAAGGTTGAACTGTGGGGTCCTTGGTGTTCTCTAAGCTTGGTGGTTTTCTTGCAGACATTTCATTACCAAAATAGGTGACATCATCCAGGCACTGCAAGCACTAGCTAAACATAGTCCCTCTGTGAGGGAGATGATTGGTTCTTATATATGATGAATAAATAAACAGAGCAGTCACATGATGTTTTGCTTAAAGACCACTTTGTTTAAGTGATGGAGTTGCTAGTCCCAATTAGTGCAGTTAAGTGAAAACAATCCGTAGGAATATTGGTGCAGGTCAGATCATAATAGACTTAAAACAAGACGCAATAGGTTAGCATTCCTATTTATGAATATACTAATTTACACCAAAATTCACTTCATTGTTTTTGTGTTGCTTATATTAATACCTCAACATAAAGCCCTCTTGTCCTATGCAGTTCAACACCGCTGCAGAGCTGAGGAAGCTTCTTGGATGAGAAGTGAAACATTTTCAAAGAAAAGCAAGAAAGTCCAGTTGCCTCTTGAAAAAGCGCCTTTGATTCATTGCTAACCTTCTTCTTTCATGATAGGAGAAGCTGGTGAACAGATATTATCCAAAGTATGGCAACTCAATGGAACATCATGTTCAGAGCAGTGGTGGGATTCAAAAAATTTTACTATCAGTTCTGTGGGTGTGGCTTGGTGGCCGTGGCTTGGTGGGCATGGCAGGGGAAGGTTACTGCAAAATCCCCATTCTCACCCCACTAACCTGTTTTCCAGCTCTATTCTTCCGTGCAGGGCAACAAAAGAAGACCCAGTCAATCAGCTGGGACTTGGGAGACAGAGAATAGATGGGGGCAGGGCTAGTCAGAGGTGGTATTTGCTGGTTCTCCAAACTGCTCAAACTTTCCACTACTAGTTCTCCAGAACTGGTCAGAACCTGCTGAATACCACCTCTGGTTCTCACCTAATCCATCCTCCCACAATTTGATGCTGCCTGTCCCTGAACATTAGGTGAGAGTGATAGGACATGTATCGTCAGAGTGAGATGGGGAAGATGTAACTTCTTCTCAGATAATGGAGACAAATGAATAGAGGATTGCCTTCAGATCTTGCTGGTAGCTTCTAAAGACATCTTCTTAGTCACTATTAAAGGCTGAATGTTTGATTGGCTGGGCCTTGATTTAAATCCTTAAGATAATGTATATATTTTTGTGTTTTTTGCTATCACTGCAAGTCTAAAGAACACAAAGGATAATACATTCAGATGTCTAATAGGCTAAATAAGAATTTGTTTCGATAACTCATTGGTAACCTTCATTAGGGATTGGGCTTCCCATTTATCAGTTTTTGAGACAAAAAGCTTAAGATGTATAATAGTTTTGTTAATGAATTACACCATTTGTCTAGTTTGAAAAATTCTCTGAATTTCTGCCATCTGCTTGGTGATTTAATCTCTGCCTTTACATCTTGGCTGCTTCTATTTGCTTGTAAATCCTTTTTTATCTTTCATAGGAAGGGGAATTCTAGATCTCAAAATACATGACTTTGAAAGAGCAAGAATTGATAACTGCTTCTGCACCTTGACCATCAAAAGCCCCATTTCATTTTTGGAAAGAAAAGGAACAGAGAAATCCCTTCCATTGGATGGTAAACATCATGCATTATCTCTTTTTAATAACCATTTTTAAGCATGGTTCTGTATTACTTTTTCTGCAGCTGTATTGCAATAAACCTTAGAGTAATTGCCAGTTCCTTCTCTAATAGGTTCATTATTCTTTTGCCATAATTGCAACCATTAAACGGCCAATTGTGAAATTTTCACGCCTACAGTTACCTAGCATTATATTTTATAACAGGGCATATCATTATGGTACAATTGCTAATACAATTGTTCAAAATGTTTCTAAAAAGTCAATGAGATCCATTTGAAACATTGGGATTTTTGTTTTCTGAATAAAATTCTTTTCTCCCTCTCTCCCCGCCCCCCTTTTTTTCTGTATCTTTGTCTTTTTTTAGTCATTCCTAAGATAGTAACTGCATCATGCAGGTTTCATTGAAAGCAGAAGACGCTGGTGCATTAGGGAAGACAAAATGGTATCAGATGGCTTTTTCTAAAACACAGCTTTTAAAGCTTACATTATGTAATTATTCATTTATGAACATTTAGCCACAAACATTTACATTTCTGCCCTTATGAATTTTGAAAACCCTGATTTATTTATTATTTTTCCTGTAGGCTTTTATCCACATTGTAAAAGTTATCTTGCAGCTGATGTCAGTTCATGATAACAAAATGATCCATTTTCTGATACTTGCAATGTTGTTTGGCACTGAAGGTAACTTAAATCCTACATTTATCCAAAAAGGAACACCACCATGAATTTAAGATACAGTTCCCAAAAGGAAAACTTCCTGGACTGAAAGGGGGAGGGCATAAAACTTAGACCAAATCCAATTTAGGCTCAGCTTTGTGTGAAACCAAATTGCTAACTCTAGTTGAATTCATTCCTTGAAGCGCCCTCCCACCACAAACCTGTATATATGGGTCACTCTTTTGTGCAGGCCCAAGGTTAGGTACACCTAGTCAGGATGTATGTTTCAGTGAACCGTAATAGGAGGTGGTAGAAGCTTTACTGAGTACAAGGTGAAACATAACATTTTTGGTGCAGATGTTTATGAATCCAAATAAGACAACAATGAATGAAATAGGTGAAGAAATTTGGACGTTTCTGTCTGGGTCCTTTGTAGCATTTCCTTTGGCAGTAAAAAAAAAATATTGTCTGTAGCCAGCTGAGTCTTTCTATTTCTATGTCTATTTCAATTCTATTTTTCTTGTAATGTTTTCTTCCTCACTTTTCTTTGACAAACTCTTTTAGCTCAAAAACATTCTTTGGTCTTCTTGCTTGTACTGCATGTTTGAAACCTTTCTACAGATTTTCACTAATAGTCAGTACTGAAGACTGATCAAAAGCTTTTATCTTTCCTTCCAGAGAGCACTTAATGGATGGTTTGAAGGCAGGCTTCAGAAGGTTGTCTTGCTAAAATCTCCATCTCATTTCAAGCCTAAAATATTTCTGAGCTAGAAGTGTTAGAAGTGGTGAGAGTTTCTGTTCACCTGTTCCATTATGGATTCTTTGAAACATACTATTATTAGAATCCTTTATAATATGAACTCTGCCACTTGTAAAGTTTAAGCCAGGTTCCTCTTGGCATTTTCAGGTGTGAGAGCTGGATTTGGGACATTTTAGAGGCTTCTTTGGCCATTGTTCTCAAAGGAGATGGTAGCATGTCCTGGTTGAAGAGATTGATCTCACTGCGTTTTGCCCTCTCTCCAGTCTTGTTTTGGGAAAGGTTCTTAAGAAGCCCGTAAGAATTTAATTCAGATAATCTTTCAAGAAAACAGATTAGCTATATACCTACTGGTCAGACTAATATGCCAGCACTGAACCTACATGGAGCAAGATACTATGGTATTAATACTGTAACTCACAATCTGATTACTTTGTGATTGAATTAGTGCCTCATGCTTTAGGTGAGGCTGCCTTTGAAATGATTTGGAAAGTACGAGTTAGGGAAATCCATCTTTGCATAGTTAGGTTTATTTTGAGGTCTCTGTGTTGCTACCCATATGCATTCAGGAACAAATCACAGTGCTGATAATCATTTATGATAATAATCACCTATGATAATCACCTATGTTGGACTCCTTGCTATTCTCAGAACTTGGTAGTTTGCTTGCAGATGTTTCATTACTTGATTAGGGGCTGACATCTATACTACTGAGTGTGATGTTTGATCCCTGTCAATATACAGTAGCTTGCCCTGCCAATTTTGGTGAGGGGTGCCATTTCCTCCTTGGTAGTTCCTTGATTAAGGTATTGTTTTCTGCTTGCTTGTTTGTCTAGTGTTAATCCCTGCTTATTTGGGTGTTGGTTGCTGGAGAAAATGTGTTCTGCGATTTTTGTTTTCTTGTTTTTATTGTCTCTTTTGAATGATATATAAAGTTATATATCGTGTGCTACTGGGACACATCATGGACTACCTTGTCCAGTATTATTCCATCCATATGATCCAAGCATCATGAGAAAGCCTACCAAAGATTCTTTAAGGCTAAGGGAACTTGGTATAGGAAGCAGATTTCTGGAGAGCAGTACCCAGAGAGACAGATATATTCTTCTCTCATTCAGTAAAAAAAAAAAAATCCATTTTTTAAAAAATGAGCGTTCAAGACACAGAATGTTGGAAGTCACCTATAATTATTTATGCTTGCTTGTTGGATTGATTTTTGCCGTGCTTTTATATTTCTGAGTAAAATCTGGACTACTTGTGAGAAAGCACAGACAGAAGTAACATCTTAATTAAATTCAAGTTGTAATAGCTACATAGATGTGCTATTTTCTTTGCAACAGTGTGGAATTGGTTTGTTTCTGCCTTCTTCTGGGGTGTGTCTTGTGAACAGCTCTGAAATTTGTGATGATCTCCAAGTCCTAATAGCTATGATCCATTTTTTTTCCATACAGGAAAGTCCAGACGCTAAAAAAAAAAAGCCAATTTGCATGGAAGCTGCAACAAGTTAGATCTGTTTCATAACTGCTTGCATTCATTAAGTGTGGTGGCCATTTTTTTCTTAATAATATTTTCACTGGGGGTATATAACTCCTGATTGCTCAGCATGGAAGGTCACAAAAAAAACAGATGCTTCTAATTGGGTTAAAAAAATGTCTCGTTCTCAATATATTTCTGAAGTAAAATAAGAAAAAAGGGTTTTTATATATCAGCACACGCAAAAATAGATGCATACACATGTTTCTTGGCAGCAGCCCAGGGACAAATGAATAGTTTCTGTCTCTCATCAAAATGCCAAGTGTTCAATTCAATTTTCAAACAATTTCTCAACCTAAAGGGAAGAGTTGACAAGGTAGGTAATGGAATCACACATTTAGGTAGTTGTAATTTAGATAACTTCCATCATTTTTATACACAAAGAAAACCCTTTGCATTTAGAAAAAAAAGTCAAATGAGTGAAAACAACTTACAAACTTCAGAAGGAATTAAAAAGCACAGTAAACACCCAGGAGTGAAGTGAAATCTTTGCAGAGAGCAAATTTGAATGTGGCAAAAGGAACAGGGATTGTTAACAATATTCATGGGGATTTCCACTGTTATGTATTATTTTCTTTCACTGGTTCCATGACATCGAGTTATCTTGAATCCATTTCCTTGTTTATTCTTTGCTCATTGTTACTTTTGATGCCCACAGTTTATTTTTTAAAGTCACGCATTGTCTCAAAATTTCCTCCATTATTCCAAAAAAGGTACTGAAAGATTTGCTTTTTACTTTTTCCTTTCACTTTGCTTTGGTCCCACAACCCTCATCTGCTTATGTACGTAAAAGCAAGCTTTGTTAAATGATACAGATAAGTCCTGCAGACATTTCCATATTTCTCTCCTACTTCAGCTTCTGTTTTTCCTCCCTTTTCAGTTTAGACGTTTACATAGACCTAAAGAAAATTCTCAGGCAGGCCTCTTGATCGTACAAATGCAACAGCGTGCAGTATTCTAAATCCACAAAAGAACTATCATAAATGCCAATGGGACTTTATTTGAAGAGAAATTTTAAAAAGACAGAGAAGCAGACATGCAAATATAGCAAACTTAGTTTCATTTTTTTTTTGTTTCCCCTACATCAGGAAGAAAACTAGGAAGAAACAGTAGTTATTGTAGTAATTGTAGGCATTTAATTTGTTTCTTCTTGCTTTGAACAGGCTATAATTAAAACTTAAGGAAGCAAATAAATTGGACACAGAGTTAGCAATAGCAGAATTATATATTGTTTCACAATGCTTTTACAGCCCCCTCTAAGCGGTTTGCAGAGTCAGAATATTACACCCAACAATCTGGGCCCTCACTTTACCGATCTTAGAAGGATGGAAGGTTAAATCAATCTTGAGCCGATGAGAATCAAACTGCTGGCAGTCAGCAAAATTAGCCTGAAATACTGCATTCTAACCACTCTGCCACCATGGCTCATTGGTTAAAAGGTCATCCAGGAGGCAAAAGTCCATCTAACTTGATGACTTGAACATGCTGGAGTCTTTCCCAAAATCCAAAGCTTTGTGTCTCAAGATCCTTGTGATTTGAAACACAGCGCAACCGAACAGAAAGTCTCTCCCATGGGAACACCATGTGGGAATTTAATCTAAACTCTTTCTGCTGCTGTCACTTTTGTTGATGTGCTGCAAATGATGAAAGGAGGAGAATCAGTTTTCTACAATATCGTTTCTGACACTTATGCAGTCATGTATTTGCTAGCAGGAGCCTAGTTTCCTTGACAGTGAAGAAACAGGTAATTTTCGACTTACGACATAATTGAGACCAAAATTGATGTTGTTAAGTGAGACATTTGTTAAATGAGTTCTGACCCCTTCTATGACTTTTCTTGGCACCGTTGTTAAGTGAATCACTGCCGTTGTTAAGATAGTAACATGGCTGTTAAGTGAATCTGGCTTCCCCATTGACTTTGCTTGTCAGAAGGCCGCACTGCAAACCTCACAAATATGAAGCGTCCAAATTTTGATCACATGACCATGGGGATGCTGCAAAGATCGCAACTGTTGAAAAACGGTCAAAAGTCACTTTTTTCAGTGCCTTTGTAACTTTGAATGGTCACTAAATGAACTGTTGTAAGCCAAGGACTATCTCTAACTCCAAACCTTTGTTCTTTTCCTTTGTGCGTTTCCTTCATTAATCATTTATCACTTGTTTTAATCAGGTATTATTAACAGATAATTTAATAAAAAGACACTCTCCCATCAAGTTCAGTTCTTACATGTAGATTTCTTGGCAACAATACAGATATGGTTTGTCATGAACTTTCTTTTTTTCATCACACATGGCCTTCAACACTTTTGAGGTTCTGGAAAGCCTTAAGACTTCGCTCTGTCCTTTGAACTAAAACCAGAATTGTTCTTATTAGGGATATTTAAGGAAAAATATGCAAAAAATGTAAAATACATAATACTATATACTGACTGCGGCCAGATTGGCCTATGCTCAATGTTGGAAACAGTCTTACACTCCACCAGAGGAATTGACGATTCAAAAGATAATAAGTTGTGCAGAAATGGATAAATTAACCCTAGCCCTAAAAGATAAAGAATCATCAGAGTATTATATGACTTGGGATTATTGGTATGAATGGATTGAGCGAAGACAGACTATATACTAAACAGTAAAAGAAGACAAGCAGTAACTGTAGTGAATATATATCCGCATAAGATATTAATTGTAAATATTGCACAAAATAATGTTACAAATGGGATACCACAATCTGTTGTTGAAACCTTTTAATTTTTTCTTCTATGTTGTTTGCTTTTTTTAATTGATAAAATCAATAAAGTTGTTTTTTTTTTTAAAAAAAGACTTTGCTCTGTCCGCAGGCCTGGGGTTAGTGTTTTTGTGGAGCACTTACCATGTTTTTCATTGTTATAATTGTTATGGGGTGCCTCATTTTGTTGTCATGTTTTTAACTGTTATAAAGATAGTCCTCAACTTATGACCATAATTAAGCCTACAATTTCAGCTGTTAGTCATGACAGTTGCAAAGAGGGTCACCTTATGACCGTGCTCGATTTTGCTACCATTTTTTTTGCAGCAGTCAGTAAGCAAACTGTGGTCAATTAAGTGAATGCCATTGTCATAAAATGAATCAGTTTTTCACTATGGGGCAGCTCCAGTTGGAAACAATAAATAAAGTTCAGAAATGTTGTAAATCGAGGTGACATGTCTGCGGGGAGCTGCAAATGGCTGCAAATGTGGTCAGTTGCTAAGCACCCAAAATATAGTCACTTCTATGGTGGTATTCGACTGGTTCGGCCCGGTTCTGGCAAGCCAGTAGGAACGATGAGCAGTGGATATCTAATGGTTCTCTCCGCAACTCTGATGTTGGGCCCACCCAACCGCCCGGGCTCTCATACTCACTTTTATTTGCTGCTTTGAAGTGCTTTGCGCAGCACAGAATAGCGCCATGCGGCAGCTGCTGAAGCGACTGGGATCATGCAAGCTTGCAGGAGGTGAGTTAGCATGCCTCTGTGCCTGCACAAACACCTCTGCGCCTGCGCAAAGTGCACATTTGGCACGCCCGTGCATACAAAGTGTGTGCACATGCACAAAGTGCATCCACCAAGCCACACCCACCAAACCGGTGGCAACAATATTTGAATCCCACCACTGAGTCACGTGACTTGGAGGGGACATGTCAGAACTCAAAAAAGATGTTGAGACTCTAGAAAAAGTACAGGGAAGAGCAACTAGGATGATTAGGGGACTGGAGACTAAAACATATGAAGAACGGTTACAGGAACTGGGCATGGCTAGTCTAGTGAAGAGAAGGACCAGGGTAGACATGGTAGCAGTGTTCCAATATTTGAGGGGCTGCCACAGAGAGGAAGGGGTCAATCTATTTTCCAAGTCACCTGAAGGCCAGACAAGGAATAATGGATAGAAACTGAACAAGGAGAGATTCAACCTGGAAATAAGGAGAAACTTTCTGACAGTGAGAACAATCAATCAATGGAACAGCTTGCCCTCGGAAGTTGTGGGAGCTTCATCACTGGAGCCTTTTAAGAAGAGATTGGACTGCCATTTTTCAGAAATGGTGTAGGGCCTCCTGCTTGGGTGCGGGGTTGGACTAGATGACTTACAAGGCCTCTTCCAACTCTATTAATCTGTTAAAAATTTCAAATCTGTGTCAGTCCCTTTTCCAGGGTTTATCATAACTTCAAACGATCATTAAGCGATTGGTCAACATTGAGGATTACCTGTGTATTTGGATTTTGTAAACCTTCCAGAGTCTTTCGAAGTGGATGACAATACTACATTTAATAAAAATCCTCGCTCTAAGATCTATGCACATTTTGCACATTTTGTTTTAGAGTGTTTTTTCACCCATAGGTCAATATTTTATTGCAGAATCTTATTGTAGCCTTTTTATGAATGTGCAATTGGCTATTGTTCTGGCGTCTTTGTAAGTTCACCTTAAATTGAAAAACTTGTTCTAAAAGGTATCCTGCTTTCTAAAATGATTCTGTTAATCTTTAAAGCATTGATAAATGTTTGTGTAAAATGTCAACCATGTCTACAGGAATAATCTTGACAGCTGGGGAAGAAATAAGTACTTATGAATAAGAGATTGAACTCGTATAATTTCTAGAATACTACAGTCACTTTTTTCATTACTTAGATAATATGACTTTTGCATGATTCAGTTTTAGAGCTGTCTGGAAAATCTTTTGGAACTTCAGGTTCACAAAATTTCTAACCTGCTTTTTATGATAAAATAATTCCAAAGCAAAGATGCAGCAAATTAAACCCAGCAATTTAAAAAACTGTAAAACTGTTTAAAACCCTATTACATGGTATGGAACATCAATAACAAAAAATGAAAATACACCAGTGCAACTTTCATCAAACTTTGAGTAAACAGAGAGGTCTTCATTTGTTATTGAAAATTTATACAATTAAGCTAATTGTAAATGAGCTTGAAGAGCATTGCACAAATGGGCTTTTACCGAAAACAGTCTATTTGGATACATATTTTAAAAAGCCCTAGGCTCTATTCAACATATTTAAATATTACATCCCTGCTTTGAAACGCCTTAATCCCTTTACTATCCTTCTTGCTCCACATACTGAATAACTAAAAGTTGTGTAAGATTTATGCCAGATGAAAGGGTGTTGTGACTTACTGCCATTTTCAAAAGGATGTTCATGATAGAACGTGGTATTTTAGGTACAGCATTTTCTCAGTACCTGAATTCTGTATACAGATATCTGAATTCATTCGAGCTTGAAGTTGATTCTCAGTCATTTTCTCACAGATGTAGAAGGCTTAACTAGGCCAAGGTCAAGTTGTCAGCCAGTCAACCAACCAGTGATAACTAATAACTGTTTGATATGAAATTCCAGAATTCCCTTCCAAGTCCTTTCAGAATGTTTAAAGTAAAAAGTTAGAGATAGAGATAGACAGATACTCTAAAGTGTGATGAAATTATCTGTCTATGCCTTCGCTATTCTAAAAATAAATAGCTAGAAATATAGCAAATATATTTTCAGAGCATTTTAGAATCCATGCCTATTCTAAATGACTTATTCCTAGTTTATCACAGGAGTAATTTGTGATGTTTTATGATTCTCGCAAGGAAATCTATATTCCTTGGCAGCGAAATCCATAGTGCAATTCTGAAAGTAATAAGATGATAAATATCTCTTGGCTAAATCCCTGAATTCTGGGTATTATTTGGACCATCCGTACACAGCATGTATTGTATGTGCTGAAACTAGTTTATCTACAAAATAGTAGACTGCATAATTTTTAGGCAGCCTTTATGCATTCTTATAGGCTTTGAGACAATGTCAAGTGAAAACAAAGACTAAATGTGCATGTGAAGTTTTTGATGGCAGAGGAAGGGAGGGAGGGAGGGAGGGAGGGAGGAAGGAAGGAAGGAAGGAAGGAAGGAAGGAAGGGAAGGAAGGAAGGAAGGAAGGAAGGAATTCCAGGTCCTTGGCTTCTATAGTGCTGCCACTGGATCACTATCACATCTCTAGGGCCCATGGAAGATTTTTTTTTTTTAAAGTACTCCCAACTCCAGTCCAATTAATTTCAATTTTGTATTCATTTTTGTGTAAGATGATATCTAAGTATGGGAAAGCAGTTAAACTATAGCACTAGTTTTCTACAACATGGGAGATGAGCCATCACCTATTTCTTCTCCCAGCAAACTTCAGGACATTCTCCAGCACATCAGGTTTACATCTGATAGCCAAATTGCATGTTGACAATCTGTTGAAGCCTGGCATAAGTATGGCTTCAATCTCAGTGGGTTTTTTGTGTTTTTCCGTGAATTTTTCCCATCTCCTTTTCTAACCTTGACAAGGATTGTGAAAATGCAAAAAAGTAAAAAAAAAAAAAAAGAAATCTGGATATTATTTTATGGAACTTCATCTAACCTACAGGTAACGTTATTGTCACTTTTGAAACAGTTTTTCCCCCCCTCGGATGAAACGCTCTGAGATTTTATTATGATCTATTTTCTAAGAACAAATTCTGAATGATAATTACAGTTTTTGAGAGGACACTCATTTCATGCTGAGCCAATTAGTGGTATTTAACTTGGTTTTAAAATACATAGTTATCAAATTAGTATTCAATGTATCTATCTGGCAACTGTTTCTCAAAATAAATATTGCAACATGATGAGATCTATCGTTTGCTTCATAATTAGTATTGCCAGTTGTGATTGAGCTTGAAAGTTTTATACCATCATTTGTCCTCAGGGCTAGGATCATGCTGTTTTCCTTGCTGATTTTCCTAGCTTTACTTTAGTTCAGTGGTGAAAAACTGACAACTGGGAAATGAAACAAACAAACATTCTATAAAAATGTCAATGGATGTGTTTGGTGGGACGCAATTATAGGAATGTCGGTACTCCTCAAGGTATGACCACAACTGAGACTAGAATTTCTGTTGCTAAGCCAGGTGGTTATTAAGTCACTCCTGCTTTTATGACCTTTTTTGCCATGGCTGTTAAGCAAATCACTGCAGTTGTTAAGTGAATCATGTAGTCATTAAATGAATCCAGCTTTCCCCATTGACTTTGTTTGTCAGAAGCTGGCTGGGAAGGTTGCAAAAGGCAAAAAAGAGACCCTGGAATGCTACAACTTGCATAAATACATGGTGGATACCAAGCGCCTGAATTTTGACCATGTGACCTTGGGGATGCTACAGCAGTTGTAACAGGGCAAGGACTGGTCGTATGTCATGTTTTTCAGTGCCATTGTAACTTTGACCACTTATTAAATGAATCATTGTAAGTCAAGGATGACTTGTATACCAAATGAGAGTCTTTGATTCCATTAATATCCCTGCAAGCCTCATGACCAAGTAAGGAGGACTGTGAAAATGAGGACAGAGGAAAAAACTTATTTATGTTAGTCTTTAAGAAAAGGCACACTACAATGTCATTAATTCCTTTTGTTTTCCTTAAAAGGGATAACTGAAGTAGTTTATTTGATTACTTGCTGGCTGGTTGGGAAAAATAGCAATAGCACTTAGAGTTATATACCACTTTACAGTGCTTTACAGCCCTCTCTAAGCAGTTTACAGAGTCAGCATCTTGCCCCCAACAATTTGGGTCCTCATTTTACACACTTCAGAAGGATGGAAGTCTGAGTCAATATTGAGCCTAAATAGCAGGCAGCTGGAAGTCAGCAGTAGTAGCCTGCAGTATGTACTCTAACCACTGCATCACTGTGGCTTATAAAATAAAATATTCCTTTATTAGACTTTTAAAGAAATATTTCAGATTTATCAGTATATCATTCCATGGTTCAGTGTTTGTTGAAGTTCCTGCTGGCTTTCTACTGTAATAGAAAAATTAAAGTACAGTTGAGTCATAGGGAGATATTGGCACTTCCTTTTCCATTTTTACCATATTTATAACCAAACTAATCATGATGCTTATAATTTATTTCATAATTTGGCACACTGTATTTCAGTTTTACAGCACGATTAGCCAGTGTAGACAGGGATAAAACAGTAACATTAAAGACATAAAACTTTTATATTTTTTTCCCTCCCACTATCCTACCTAGTGTCCTATTCAAAGCAAGAAAGCCCTTTTGAAACTGCTAGATCGATCTCTAGGGCAGCATTTCTCCATCCTGGCAACTTTAAAATGTGTAGATTTCAACTCTCTTCTTCTGGATGCAATCTAATGTACTGGTTATGACCTTTAAAGCCCTACAATGGCACAGGACCTGGTTGTTTGCAGGACCATGCCTCCCCTAGACAGTCCCACCAGATCAAGGTATTTTCCTTGCCTCTTAATAGGATCTTGGAAGCATGTGTATTCCATGATTGTTCCTAACCTATGGAACACCTATCCAACACTTGGTAAGTCCCCCTCCCTTGTAACCCTTTGGAAAGCCACCCAGACTTGATTTTTCATCCATTGTGCTTTCTAATGGTATGTGAGAATGACCTTAGAAGACTGAGATGCTGCGTAGGGAAACAGTCAAATAAGAGGGAGGGTAGTCCACAGCTGCATAATGGGTGGAACAAGAGAGACTTTTCTCTAAGTTTATTCATTAAATTTGTTTGCTACCCATCTCATCCCAAGGCAGCCACACGTTATTTGGCTGTAAAGGTGATTTCAGAAGAATTGTAAAAGTCTGTAACTTTCAGACTTATTCAGACTACTATTAATGTAGTTTTATCATAAAGTAGAATTAGCTTATCTGGCCATGTTTCATCTCTGGTCTACCTGATAAGGCTGACATTATTCTTGCAAGTCTCCTTTCCTACCATTGAAGAAAAACCTCTGTGAACCCTTTCAGAGGAACTTGCATAATAGGACTAATGGACCATGTTGTCATTTTTTAAAAATGCAGCATAAATTGTAAAATAAAATGCAGTATATTTGAAAGTATTACTAGCACTATTTTACTAATACAAATGCATTCTGCATATGCTAGGATTAGCAGTGCAATATCCTCCAAGGAAAAATAATCATGACCCAATATTTTGTCATAAAACTTTTGTAGTAAATGAATACTTGGGAATGTATTTTTAATGGTCCCATTTCTCTAGTATCAGGATCTTTTTCATATGAGAGTTGATAGGCTCTGTTATTAAAGATTGTCTGTTAATTTATCAGGCTAATAAGTTGACACTTCAGAGACTTCTAACTACTTAAGTGATTTATATTGCTTTTATAAAATAATTTGCCTTTTTCACAGCTGTCATACTGCTTTTCCTCAAAAGTCCTTCCAAGCGAGCACAGCTCTGAGTCCAAATATGAAACCATTCACACAAATACAACTCATGTACCATTTAAACAATGGCCAAAGTATGTTTGTGTGGAGATTTTATTGCAGCTGCTTCTTCCTTTTAACTGCTGGTGGGGGTGGGACTTGATTGGGTGGGGGCTTGGCTGTGTTCTGATTGGGTGGGGGGTTGGCCGTGTTCTGATTGGTTGGAGGCGTGTTCTGTTCAGGTGGGGGCTTGGTTGTGCTCAGGTTAGTCTTAGTTGCTGGGGGATTTGAGTTGGTGAGCTGTGATCTTGCTGTTTGGCTTCGAGTTCGTGGTCGTGCTGCATCTTCATAGTGGGTGTCAGTTTGCTTCATGTATGGCTCGGAGGGGTTTGAAGTGGGTAGTGATGCAGCTGCAGTGCAGCTTCTGGTCCATGGTCGTGTCTCATCTTCTGAGTGGGTGTGAGTCTGTTTTCTACATG
>NW_020769321.1:4233497-4255868 GCF_900518735.1 Pseudonaja textilis
TCTTGTCTGAGATGTTGTGCACTGTTTGTTTCATGTGTGGCTGTGGGCGGGGAGGAGTTGGTTTCTGGCGTTGTTGTAGTTTCCTGAGTTTGTTGGTGTGTGTGTCTGTCTTGAGGGTGGTCTGTGTTTCGGCTCTCCAGACAGCGAGTTGTTTGGATTTGTCCCAAAGTAGGGGGTGAATCTTGTTGCTGAGTCTGAGGTGGAGTGTGAGGAGATCTTTGTTGATTTGGTCTAGGAGAAACCTTTTTGTGTGAAGTTCATTTCTAATTAGGGCCAATTCTGTTCTTTTTAGGATGCGTTTGGTGGCTGCTGTGTTGGTGTGGAATTTCAATTGGAAGCTTGTGGGAATTAAATTTTGATCTCGGCAGTTGCATAGGAATGCAAGGTCACATAAAATGGAAGCTCTTTGGACTTCAAGTTTTTCATAAGTCCTGGTCAGATGGTGGGTTTCCTCCCCGTAGAGGTGCAATATTTGTTTTCTGAGGTTCTCGCGGGTATTTTTATGTGGATCTTTGGTTGTTCGGGTTTTCTCCCACGTAAGATTCGAAGTATCTAGGCAAGTATGAAGCAAACCGACACCCACTATGAAGATGCAGCACGACCACGAACTCAAAGCCAAACAGCAAGATCACAGCTCACCAACTCAAATCCCCCAGCAACTAAGACTAACCTGAGCACAACCAAGCCCCCACCTGAACAGAACACGCCTCCAACCAATCAGAACATGGCCAACCCCCCAACCAATCAGAACACAGCCAAACCCCCTACCAATGAGAACACACCCCCACCCAATCAGAACACAGCCAAGCCCCCACCCAATCAAGTCCCACCCCCACTAGCAGTTAAAAGGAAGAAGCAGCTGCAATCTCACATCACTCTGAGAAGCAAGAGCCGAAGACAGAAGCCTGAAGATGATGAATGAGACTTCATCGAAACGTTGCCTAGATACTTCGAATCTTACGCGGGAGAAAACCCGAACAACCAAAGATCCATATATATATGTGTGTGTGTGTGTGTGTGTGTGTGTGTGTGTGTTTTCTTAAGTTTTCACGGGTACTTACATGCATGGCATTCAGCTTTGTTCGGGTATTTCCCCAGCTTTGTTCGGGTATTTTCTCATTGTGGTTGTGCTTTTAAAGTTGTAGCGACGTTTCAGCAGAATCTCATCTGCCATCATCAGGCATCTGCCATCATCAGGCTTCCACAAAAGCAAAATCACCGGCTTGATCCACAAAAACACACTGAGACATAATAGAGACCCAGAAGATGAACAGACCTATGGAACAGCTGTCCTGCCCTACATAAGAGGTATTACAGACAAAATTAGTAAGATACTGCACAGACATCACATCAAGACTGCCTTCAAAACAGACAGAAAAATAGCAGCCATCCTTAGAAACCCCAAAGATAAAATTGTCCTAGAAAACCAAGGCATATACGAAGTCCCCTGTGCATCATGCCCGGCCACATACATTGGACAGACCAATAGAAGAATAAGTACCAGCCTGGATGAACACAAAAATGCAGTCAAAAAGCTGGAACACACTTCCTCACTAGTCCAACACATGGAAGCCACAGGTCATAGCATCAACTTCAATGGCACCAAAACCCTAGCCACTATAGAAAACCCCAGCCACAGAATCATCAGAGAAGCCATAGAGATTGAAAAAAGACCAGAAAGCATGAATAGAAGAGATGATTCCACCAGACTGTCAATCATTTGGAAGCCTGCACTCACAAACAAAAAAATCTCCACACCACAAGCCAGGCAAACACCTCCAGCCCAAACCTCCAGCCCAAACACACCCCAACCAGGCACCCAGATGAAACCTAGCTTCCTAACTAATGATAGCCGTCCATTTACCCGGAACCAAGCCGCACTAAAGGCCTCCAATAAAGTAACACAATGTTGCCAGCCAATCAAGATACAAAAAGAGCCAAAAAACAGACAGAAGATATTAGAAACACCAATCAAGCAGAACACAGCAAACTCCAAGACCAATAAACACAGACCAAGACTCCCAACCAATCAGGGTTTTGTATGCTCTAGTTAGTAGTGTGATATTACCAGAGAAAAAGCTACGTAGGATTAGGTTAACAACTCTTAATGCATTTTTGGCTATGTAGTTACAGTGGGCTCTAGAACTCTTAGATCATTAGAGATGAGTACTCCAAGATCCTTGACAGAGTTTGGATCATCAACAAGTTCTTGACTATTCAGCTTGTATTTTATTTTCTGATTTATTTATTTTTTGCCAATATGTAAGACACAGCATTTATTTGTTGAGATTTGAAGTTGCCATTTGTTTGACCATTCTGATACATAGTCAAGATCTTTTTGAAGGGTAGCAGTATTGTCTGTGGTATTGAACAGCTTTACATCATCAGCGAAAAGAACGCAGTTGCTCTTAATATGATCACAGAGGTCATTTATGTAGAGTATGAAGAGAGTTGGTCCTAGAACACTGCCTTGGGGGACACCACTATTGACAGGTACAGAATTTGATAGGACGCTCCCAATTTTGACCATTTGTTGTCTGTTTGACAGGAATGCTTCTATCCAGTTATGCAGTTGTCCAGAGATACCATAGGATTTTATTTTTAGGAGTAGTTTGTCGTGTACCACTGAATCAAAGGCTTTACAGAAGTCTATGTAGATTGCATCTATTGTTTTACCCTGATCAAGTTGTGTAGTCCATATGTTTTTGCAGTGTAAGAGTTGCAGATTACAGGATAGTTTTTTTCTGAAACCAAATTGTTTATTGGAGAGTAGGTTGTCTCTAAGTGGAGGATGATGGATTGATTAATAATTGATTCCATGATTTTACAGGTGACGCAGCATAAGGAGATTGGTCTGTAATTTTCAACTAGGCTGGGGTCTCCCTTTTTGAAGATGGGGATGACTGTGGCTTGTGACCATAGGTTAGGCAAGGAACTGGTCCTGAAAGATTTTTCAAAGATTATGCTTAGAGGTTTGGCTATGGCAGTTGGTAGCTTTTTTAAGAAGTAGGCACATATTCTGTCCGGTCCAATAGATAGAGATGGTTTTAGATTGCGAAGTGCTTTTTCAACATTGTCTTCTGTAAAATTGATATGTATTAGATCATTGTAGTTATCTGTGGTTCGGCTAGGAAATACTGGGCACGATCCATTGCTGTTTACAAATACTGAGCCGAAAAATGTGTTAAAGATGTTGGCTTTAATGGTGTCGCCGTTGCAGACTTTACCATTAGGTCCTATCAGGGGTGGGATGGACCTTGAGTCTTTTAGTTTGTTGTTTACAAAATTGTAAAAAGCATGGGTGGAATTGGTGCTTAGAAGGTTTTCCTCTTGTTTAATGTGATAATTGGTGCATTCGGTATTTATCTGGTGGCATAAATTTTTGTATTGGCTTTTGAAATTGGCAACATGACCAGATTTGTTTTTCCGCCAGAGTGATCTCTTTTTGGATTGAAGTTTCCTTATTGTTATGGGTAATCTGTTTTTTTGTTTTGTTTTGGGAGTTGTTGTTGGTACATATAGTTTGATGACTCTTTTGACTTCAAGTAAAAATATGTTGTAATGGTCTTCAACAGTATTGCATCCAGTGAATAGAGATTGCCAATCAAGGGATGAGAGGTTGTTCTCTATAAGATCATAGTTGCCTTTTTTGAAGTTATAATTGGGGATTATATCATTGTGGTGGTTTTTGTGTGGACGTATGTTGAGACAAAAGTCAATCATATTGTGGTCACTGCTGGAAAAGGGTTCTTTAGTTTGTATTCCATAAATTAAATTCAAACTATTGCAGAAGATGAGATCGAGGCAGTTGTTTAGTCTAGTGTTGTTGGTTACTAGTTGTTCCAGTCCCAGATTTGTAACAGCATTGTAGAAGGTTGCGTGTATTGTTTCAGTTGTACATTCATTTAGGGTCCAGTCGATATGAGGTAGATTGAAATCACCAAGAAAGATAAAAGGGTATGGGCAGGATGCTGCCCATGTTAGCAGTGTATTTAGCTTGTTTACATGTTTGATGTCATAATTAGGTGCTCTGTAACATAGTAAGAATCGAATTGTGATATTTAAGGATAGTTCACAGATAATGGTCTCAGGAAGAGCAAGCTCCTGGGTAACTTGGATATTTTTTAAATGTAAGGACTTTTTATAGAAGATAGCAACACCACCTCCTCTACGAATTTCATGATCTGATCGGTAAACATGATAGTCTCTTACTGTGGTAATGGAGTCAGGGAGAGATGCGTTGAGCCATGTTTCACAGAGAAATATAATGTCGAATTTAGCCATATTTAGTAGGAGGAAAAATTCAGGTATTTTATTTACAAGGCTTCTTGCATTGAGTAGCTTGCATTTAAGGCCAGCAGTAGTTGGAATTGAGGTAGTTAGGGGCGTGCGTGCCTAGTCTTGGGTGATGGTGGATTGTGCTTTTAAAGTTGTAGCAACGTTTCGGCAGAATCTCATCTGCCATCATCAGGCTTCTGTATAGTGTTCATCTGTGAGTCAGACTTTTACAGTGGTTTCAGATTTAAATTTGGGGCAGCCTATTGCTGTGCCAGAATGGTTTTTTTCTTCACCCTGATTGGTTGGGAG
Source organism: Pseudonaja textilis (assembly GCF_900518735.1). The sequence continues at coordinate 4,238,085 of NW_020769321.1, forward strand.
TCTTGGTCTGTGTTTATTGGTCTTGGAGTTTGCTGTGTTCTGCTTGATTGGTGTTTCTAATGTCTTCTGTCTGTTTTTTGGCTCTTTTTGTATCTTGATTGGCTGGCAACATTGTGTTACTTTATTGGAGGCCTTTAGTGCAGCTTGGCTCCGGGTAAATGGATGGCTATCATTAGTTAGGAAGCTAGGTTTCATCTGGGTGCCTGGTTGGGGTGTGTTTGAGCTGGAGGTATCAGGGGGGATCTGTCTGTGCCCAGGTGTTTGCCTGGCTTGTGGTGTGGAGATTTTTTTGTTTGTGAGTGTAGGCTTCCAAATGCCGATGGCAGATAGATAGATCACTGGATGATTCTGTGAGCAACTCAATCTGCCTGCCTTCTTTGCCTGATTTTGGGTAAAATTTGCTCTTTTTTATAAAAAAAATCAATATTTACATACATGGTATGTTGTCAGTTAATTTTGTGAGTTTGCTTGCAAGCAAATTTTATGTGACAGATTGAGCTAGCCAATGGCAGCTAGATAGATCTCTGAATGAATCTGTGATTCTGTGAGCAACTCAATCTGCCTGCCTGCTTTGCCTGATTTTGGGTGAAAGTTGCTCTTTTTAAATAAAATAATTCAATATTTATATAAATATTTATAACATTTACATACAAGCCATGCCCAGCCAGTCACATGACCACCAAGCCACACCCACAAATTAGGCCATGCCCACAGAAGCTGGTTAGTGGTCCCTGGGATTTAAAATAATGAATTTGGTGGTCCCTGAGGTCCAAAAGGTTGGCGACCCCTGGGCTAAAACATATTAAAAATTGTTGCTGGAACTGGGTATGTCTAGTTTGATGAAAAAAAGTATCGGGGTGACATGATAGCAGTATTCCAATATCTCAGGAGCTGCCACAAAGTAGGAGTCAAGCTATTCTACAAAGCACCTGAGTGCAGGACAAGAAGCAATGAGTGGAAACTAATCAAGGAGAGAAGCAACTTAGAACCAAGGAGAAATTTCCTGACTGTTAGAACAATTAATCAGTGGAACAACTTGCCTCCAGAAATTGTAAATGCTCCAGCAATGGAAATTTTTAAGAAGAGATAGGATAACCATTTGTTTGAAATTGTATAAGGTTCCTGCCTAAGCAGTGGTTGGAAGACCTCCAAGGTCCCTTCCAACTCTGTTATTCTATTCTAAATACGTGTATCTTACAGATTATTGCTAAAATATATAATTTTTTGTTGAACTATAAGACAAGACGAGAAGAAGAGATTGTGGTAAAATGGGCTAATATGTTTGGCTACCATATACAAATGGCTCTATGGAAAATATATGGTTGAAAGGATTGAAATTAATATTATGTTAAGAGAAGTGATAATATTTGTCATCAGAGAAATTGTCTAGAATATTAAGATACTTCAAATCTTTTCTGGAAATGTGAACAACATGAAGAAACATTTTATCAGGTATGGTGGATATGTAAAAAATCCAAAACATTTTGGATACAAATAAATACATTAATTCAGAAGGTTTTAAAGACTAATGTACATGACCAGAGACTTTTATTTTGGGATTTATGTTTTTGTTTATGATAATTGCAGCAAGACCACTATATGCTCAAAAGTACATTACGCACTATAAAGGAATGGTTATGGAACTTGGAGAGATGGCTGAATTAACTTCTTTGATTAAAGAAATGATAATATCTATACTTAGGGCTGAGTGGAAACCCCTTATAGACTTTGTGCATAAAATTGCACTCCTGGCTTTGAGGATTAGAAAAAGAAATGGATAATAGAAAAAGTGAGGGTTTTTTTAATCATAGAAGAAGAGGTAATTTTGTAATCATACTTAAATTTGCTGCAATGGGTATCACAATTTTCTTTTTACTTCTTTTTATCTTTCTGTACTTTTGTTTACTTTTCTTTCTTTCTTTTCTTTATTCTGTATTAATGTGTTAGATTTTATGTTCCCTTTTAAACTGTTAATAAAATTTATATAGAAAAAGAAATATACACTTATGAGTACACATGTACTATTCTTTAATTATTAAATTGATAATATATATTAAAGATACAAATATGATATCCTCTGATTGAAAATCATCAAATCGACAATTGACAATTGTACCAGTATAATTATAATAAATATATAAATGCAAGCTGCTGTATTGTCATCCATATATACATCTAAAATTGATACAAATATTCTCTCTCTTTCCTGCTCCTAATGAACTCTCCTACACATATTACATTCCAATCCACACACAGAGAGACTTTTACAGCAGTAACTGAATGACTATAATGCTCTTTGTGTAGAGTTGTCTCTGAAAAGAACTGTAGAAACTTCTGGTAGTTCAGAAATTCAATAGCTGTATAACAAGTTAGTTCAATATTGTTCAGTCTCTGGAATACCAATTTTTTTCTCTGACCACTATGGATTTAATATTTAAAGCCCTTATTAATGCAGGACAAGGTTATCTGTCTGATTTTGCTTGAAAAGTCAACCCTCTTGCCCTCTGTATTAATGCTTCTTGCAAAGTCACTTTGGCCTCAGGCTTGTCCTTTCAAAAATTGGGCTAAGGTGACTGTGATAATAATAACACTCAGACTCGTATGCTGCTTCATAGTACTTTACAGGCCTCTCTAAGCAGTTTACACAGTCAGCATATTGCCCCCAACAATCTGGGCCCTCATTTTACCGACCTCAGAAGGATGGAAGGATGGGTCAATCTTAAGCTAGTGAGAATTGAATCCCTGGCAGTCAGCAGAATTAGCCTGCAATACTCTATTCTTACCACGACACCATCACAGCTCCTAGGATTGTGATCCCATTGGAATGGTTCTTGGGATTTCTTTTATTTATTTTACTGTATATTTCTCCAATATAGGGATCCTTGCTTAACAATAACTCCTTCAGAGATGATTGAACTTTATGACGGTGCGGAACAAGTGGTAGTTTCAACCAATCCTCATACTTATGTCAGTTCCAGGATGCCCACGGTCATGGGGTCATGATCTGGGCACCTGGTGGCTGGCTTGAAATCACATTGGAGTGTCCCATGGTTACCAGATCACTATTTGTGACCTGCTCTGCTAGCATCCTACAAGCAATGTCAATAGGGAAGCTAACAATGAAGGTTGGAAACAATGACCATATGACATCCTTACTTGCTAAACTGCAGCAATTTGCTTAATGGCAACAACTGGAAATGCCAGAATTTCTGTCCCTAAATGGCATGGTAATGTACGATTGCATTTTACAACAGTGTCACCTAGCGCTGGAAATTCTGGCTCTAGTTACAGTTCTTAAGTGAGGACTACCTGTACACTAGTATTCTTGTGGTTGGTCCTTTGCTTTTTATGATGTTGTAAATCCATTGTGTACGCCCTGAATAATGTTTAAATAAGTGGCTTTATAACAATGCAGATAGTCCTCGATTTATGAACATTATTGAGCTCAAATTTTCTGTTGTTATGTGAGAAGTGAGTTTTGCCTCATTTTACAACCTTTCTCGCCACACTTGTTAAATGAATTACGGCAGTTGTTTCATTAATAACACGGTTGTTATGGGCTGGCTTTCCCATTGATTTTGCTTGTCAGAAATTCACAAAAGGGGATCATATGACTCAACCATCATAAACATGAGGTAATTGCCAAGCATCTGAATTTTGATCCCATGGCCATGGCAATGCTGCAACAGTCATAAGTATGAAAAACGGTCATAAGTTACATTTTTCAGTGGTGTTGTAACTTTGAATGGTCACTAAATGAACAGTTGTAAGTCAAGAACTACCTGTAAAGTGATCAGTTTTGTTTAGATGTGCTCTCTGGTTTTCTGCCTCAGAATGAAACCGCTATATGGTTTTCTTTCTTTTTTTTTAACCAAACAAATTCTTAATTTAGTCTAGTTTACTTTATTTTACTTTATTGTCATTGCATCTCATACAACGAAATCAAACACCATCTTCAGTGCACATCATGACCATGAAAATAAACACAAACACACATCTTCACCCTCCACACATTGAACCGAAAACCCCCAACACTGCACCAACACTGCATTATACAGTAGAATTCAAAAGAGCTACTGCCCTGGGATAGAAGATGTTTTTCAGCCTATTTGTACTTGTTTTTATTATTCTGTACCGTCTGCCAGATGGTAATAGTTCAAAAAAAGGGTGCCCAGGATGAGATGGATCTTTGAGAATGTTTTGAACCTTCTTAAGGCAGCGGGAGCTATAAAGCTTTTGCAAAGAGGGGAGACGGCAACCAATGATCTTCTGGGCAATGACATTAACCCTCTGGAGTGCTTTCCTATCAGCAACTCTGCAATTGGCAAACCATACAGAGGTGCAATAAGTTAAAATACTCTCTCTATGGTGCAGCGGTAGAAGCAGTTTTTCATTCAGTTGTTTTCTGAGAAGTCTCAAGTAGTATAATCTCTGCTGGGCCCTTTTGACCAGTGCTGTAATGTGAGCACCCCAGGTCAGGTCCTCTTTTATGGTAACTGTTCCAGACTAGCAGGCTCAAAAGCCTGCAACTCTGATTGGCCCGCGAATAGCCAATCGTGATTGGTCGCTGTTATGTCCCTGGAACTCTAGGAGTTCCCACTCAGGTCCGTTTACATTGCGGGGGCGGTTTTCCCCCTCGCTCATTGGTTGGTTCTCCCCAGCAGCCAGCTATAAAAGCAGGCTGCGGGGTCCAACCAGTTGATGATCGCTGCGAGCCAGTTCCAGGCTTGGCAAGCACGGTCAGTCCTTTATTGTTATAATAAAGTATTTGTTGCACTCATGCTCTGGTTCAGCCTCTCATTACCCAAACTTAACACTGGCGACGAGGGTGGGATGGCTACCAGAAGCACAATGCAACCGCTGAATCACTAGCCGCCGATCCGCAGCCAGAGAGAACGATCGGACGGCGATAAGAGCAACGCTGATCCGCAGCCAGAGAGAGCGGTCAGCAAGCAACGAGAGCGAACGCTGATCCGCCGCCAGAGAAAGCGGTCAGCAAGCAACGAGAAGCGAACGCTGATCCGCAGCCAGAGAAAGCGGTCAGCCAGCAACGAAAGTGAGAAGCGTCTGTAGCCGCTTGTTAGCCTAGCTACAGGAAAAGTGAAGCGCTGCGAGCCGCAGCCGCTCGTTTCTTTAGGCGTGAAATTCAAACGGCTGTCATTTGAATTTCAAACCTAAAAAGTACAGCGCGGTGCTGTAAGTCAAGTCACTGACGCCCACGCAGGCGCGAATTTCAAAACGCTGCCAACGGCCGGCAGCCTAACCTCGTGTTTAGCCCAGAGAGAGAGAGAGGATTGTGAAAAAGCCTCTCCAGAGCTGAAATCACTTGCCTGCCACAGGCACTAGAAACCTTCTGCTGCTGCCCCAGAGAGATTTTTTCCACAGATTGTACAACCGATTTCCTCACTATGAATTCCAATCCAGTCTTCCCAGCGTTCAAACCGGATGAGGAGAAGTGGGAGTCATACAAGAACCGCTTTAACCATTACATCGATGCAATTGGGCTGGCTGATGCAGGGGAGCACCGGAAAAAATCATATTTCCTGATCTACTGTGGAGCCATCGTCTTTGACACTGCCACAGCACTCGTGGCTCCACGTGAGTTAAAAAACGTTCCATGGTCTGAACTGTTAGAAATCCTTACTAACCACTATTCTCCCAGACCTTCACAGATTGCCAGGCGATTCACCTTCCGTATGAGGAAGCAATCAGACAAAGAGACCATCAACCAATACATGGCCGCCCTCAGGACCGCAGCACTCCATTGTGGGTTTGGAACCTACCTGGAGGACATGCTCCTCGATCAACTAGTCTGCGGGGTCAAGGATCTCCACCTCCAAAGGCGCCTACTCGCTAAGAAGGACCTCAACCTCGCACAAGCCGTCGAGGAGGCCCTGGCAGCAGAACTGGCAGCACACTCAGCCACCGAAATCCATGGTCCAACTTCCAAGCTAACAACAGTTCCAGTCCACTCCGAGGAGGTGGTAGTAGAGGAAGCCCCTAGTGATGAAACCGACATCCACCGCCTCACCAACGCCAGGCATCCGCAGGTAGGAGCCAAGCAAGAAAGCATCAGTCCACCCAAGCACATCACCCTGTGCCTATCCTGTGGTGGATCTCATCCGAGGGCCGCCTGTAAATTCAAAGGAGCCACCTGCAACATCTGCCACAAAAGGGGGCACATCGCGAGAGTCTGTCAAGCCTCTCAAAACTCGGCACAAAGGCACCCTTCCTTCTCACATTCTGGACCTCAGAGGCAAGTATTGAACTGTCGCACTCACCACCATGCCAAGCACACTTGCCATACCATTAGTAAAATCTCTCTCTCTGTTTTGTTAGAAGGTAAACTGTGTCGCATGGAGGTTGACACAGGGTCAGCGCTCTCAATTATCTCGTGGAGCACCCTCAAGAGACTCCACCCCAGCCTATCTACTACCCGGCTCCAGAAGTGCCAGTTTAGCCTGAAGGACTACCAGGGGAAGGTCATTCCTGTAATCGGCAGAGGCAAGTTCCTTGTCAATTTTAAAGCTTTCAAAGGTCACCTACCTCTAGTGGTAGTTAACGGCAATCTCCCCACACTCTTGGGGCTCGATTGGTTTCCCCATCTCGGCCTAGGGCTAACAGGAGTCCATGCTGTCTCAACCTCTGACACTGACTCCTTATTCGCTGATTACTCAGATGTATTCAGCGATGAGCTGGGGTGTTATAACGGTACCCCTATCTCATTCTCAGTCGACCCCCAGGCAGTCCCAATCAGGCTAAAACCGCGTAGAGTCCCATTCGCTATTCGGCCAAAACTAGATGCAGAATTGGATAAATTATTAAAACAAGGGGTCATTGAGCCAACAGATTTCGCCAAATGGGAGACGCCCATTGTCACACCCCTCAAAAAAGACGGTAGCCTGAGAATTTGCTCGGACTACAAGACCACAATTAATAAGTTTTTACAAGTTAGCGCTTACCCAGTGCCCGTCATTCAGCATTTATTACACACTTTTGAACCTGGCAGCATTTTTGCCAAATTGGACATGTCTCAAGCGTATCAACAGTTCCCTGTTGACAGCCAAACAGCGGAACTCCAGACCATTGTCACCCACAGGGGTGCTTTCCGGTGCAAGCGTCTCCAATTTGGCGTAAGTGTTGCCCCAGGCATTTTTCAATCCCTCATGGAGCGGATTTTGCAGGGCCTCCCTGGTGTAGTACCCTACTTCGACGACATCTTAGTCTCAGCCAGGGACAGACCCCAACTCTTCCAGAGAGTTCGAGCAGTGTTAGAGAGGTTCAGACAGCATGGCCTCAAATTAAAAAAAGAAAAATGTGCCATTGCCACTAGACAGGTGGACTTTCTGGGTTATAAAATTGACGCCTCAGGCATTCACCCCCTGGAGTCCAAGGTTAAGGCAATTCACGAGGCACCCACTCCAACCTCCAAAACTGAACTGCAGGCCTTCTTGGGGCTATTGAACTTTTACGCGTCTTTCCTGCCCCATAAAGCATCAGTGGCAGAACCCCTGCACAGACTGTTGGATAAAAAATCGCCTTGGCACTGGGGTCACAAAGAAGACTCCGCTTTTCGCGCCGTCAAATCACTACTCACGTCAGAGGCGGTCCTTATTCAGTTCGACCCCAACCTTCCATTAGTGCTAGCAGCAGACGCATCCCCTTTTGGAATTGGGGCAGTATTAAGCCACAGGCTCCCCAATGGCTCCGAGGCTCCCATCGCTTTTTTCTCCAGGACGCTCTCTGCAACAGAGCGCAATTATAGCCAGATCGATAAGGAAGCTCTAGCAGCTGTTGCAGCAGTGAAGAAATTTCACGAATTTCTCTTTGGCCACTTTTCCGAGCTGGTCACAGATCATAAGCCTCTCCTGGGTCTACTAGCTGGGGACAAACAGACCCCTCAAGTCCTCTCTCCTAGAATGACGAGATGGACCCTTTTCCTAGCGGCATACTCGTATAGACTCATACACCTCCCAGGTAAAACATTGTCCCACGCAGACGCTCTCAGCCGCTGCCCCTTGCTGGCTCCAGCTGAAGACCCTGCTCCGGTCCACGCTATCTTTGAGGTCACCCAATTGGACCTCCCCATCACTGCCCTTGACATTGCTGCCAAAACCAAGGCAGACAAAACAATCGCCCAGGTACTGGACTGGGTGAGGAGGGGGTGGCCGGGCGGTGATGTTGAAAACAAATTTACACCTTTCAAGACCCGCCTGCAGGAATTATCCAGTTTGCAGGGCTGTCTGCTGTGGGGCACTCGAGTGGTCATCCCGACCTCACTGCGTACCCGAGTTCTGGAGGCGTTGCACGAGGGGCACCCTGGCATCGTCAGAATGAAGGCATTAGCACGCAGCTACGTATGGTGGCCGGGCCTCGACGAGGACATCATCAGATGGGTAAGCTCCTGCAATCCCTGCCAGGAATCCCGTCCAGCTTCTCCTATTGCCACCCCTACTAAGTGGGAAAGCGCCAGCGCTCCGTGGTCCAGAATTCACATCGACCTAGCTGGCCCATTGCACGGGAAAATGTTCCTAGTGGTCGTGGACTCCTACTCTAAATGGATTGACGTGGCACAACTATCCACGACCACCACACTAGCGATTACCAAGGTATTAACTCGCCTGTTTGTAACACACGGGCTGCCTGACTCCATTGTTTCCGACAATGGCCCACAGTTCGCATCAGCCGAGTTCAGCCGTTTCGCTGCCAACCTGGGCATCCGCCACATCTTCACGGCCCCATTTCATCCTGCCAGTAACGGATTGGCTGAAAGAGCCGTTAGGACCACTAAAGAAGCCCTAGCTAGGTTCAGCAAGGATGACTGGCACCACAAACTCTCGCGTTTCCTGATGAGCCAGCACTCAACTCCGTGCTCAGTCACCAATAAGTCCCCAGCTGAGCTCCTGATGGGCAGGCGCCTGAGGACTGTATTGGACAGACTTCACCCACATTACTGCCCTGACTCTCCCCTCGCTTCCACATCGGGGGTTAGACATTTTATCTTACAGGAACCCGTATTCGCGAGGAACTTCGCTGGAGACCCTCTGTGGATTCCGGGCGAGATCGTGGCCATCACCGGACCCCGGTCATATCGAGTCAGACTGGAGGACGGCCGAATATGGAGAAGGCACCTGGACCAGCTGCGAAGGCGTCACAGCACCCTCGTCAGCAGTGACTCAGAATTACAAACCGGGGCGAGGCCTCAGCATCAACCCCACATCAGCACCAATCCCAGTGACCTGCTTACACCAGCAGCCGCTCCAGGGAATCTGAACACGGACAGCGACGTCCAGATGGCTGACCAGTCCGAACCAGTCAACGGGAGCACGTCCCCAGTGACCAGCCCTACGAGTCCCGAGCCAACCCGAACCGAGGGGTGCGTTAGTGACTCCCTACCGATTCTGCCTTCCCCTACAGACTCTGAACTGACAGACAACCCACCAGAGCTGCGCCGTTCTGGGCGCCAGCATAAACCTCCTGCCTACCTCAAAGACTATGCGTGTTCGCATCTGGGGGGAAGGGGTGTTATGTCCCTGGAACTCTAGGAGTTCCCACTCAGGTCCGTTCACATTGCGGGGGCGGTTTTCCCCCTCGCTCATTGGTTGGTTCTCCCCAGCAGCCAGCTATAAAAGCAGGCTGCGGGGTCCAACCAGTTGCTGATCGCTGCGAGCCAGTTCCAGGCTTGGCAAGCACGGTCAGTCCTTTATTGTTATAATAAAGTATTTGTTGCACTCATGCTCTGGTTCAGCCTCTCATTACCCAAAGTTAACAGTCGCCATAGACTGATGCGATTGGCCAGTAAACGGGTTGCCGCGATTGGCCCTGCCAATCATTGGCTGCCTAGCCGCAGCCAGCCCTATATAAGGGGCTGCTGTGGCTGGGATAGTTTGCTCAGATCTGAAGTACTAATAAAAGCTGTTGTTGTTATCTGAGTCTTGCCTCTGTTCTTGAACCATCCTCCCAGATCTAACAGTAACACCCAGAAACTTAAAACTGGCCACTTGCTGCACTCGGTCTCCATTGATAAGCAAGGGCTGGATGTCTGATCTGTTCCTTCTATAGTCCACTATAAGCTCCTTGGTCTTTATTGGTGTTAAGGACCAAGTTATTGTCTTCATACCATGAAAGCAACCGGTCCACCTCATTTATAATATTCATAACATTATAGAATGATTTGAATTAATTCCAGTTTAGGCTTTCCAAGACTCTGTAAATAAATGTTTGGTATTCAAGAAGGTGAAAACATTTAACCAATTTAAAAATGCATAAATTATTAATATATAGACAGTGAACAAATACAATTTTCTTTCCAGGAAGTGTAGCTGACATAGCAAAAATCACTTAATGTTACAGTTGTTAATACTAGGGTGCTTCGTACAGTAAAAATAAATTTGTTTGAGTTAAGAAGTTATTTGATAAAACTTTGAGACCTTAAACAGCACAGAAAGATTTTTTTAAATAATAATTTGATTAGTTGGCCGGATAAAGGAGTGAAATACTGAATTTTGTAGATAGAAAAGTATCCCCCAAAATCAATTAAATCTTAGAAAGATGCGTGGGAAGAAAATGGATTGGTTTACACACTTCAAATATTGATCAGTTTTAGTTGTAATGTAAATCTTAAATGCATTTGGATGAGTTTGGAAAACATTTGCTGGTTAAATAAAAAAAATGAGTAAAGAAGATAATCTTCTTTACTCTTCTATAGAACTGAAATAAATCCAAATACTATCTGCCTGCCAAAAAATTAAATACACCATCCTCACTTGAATCACTTTTAATTAATCTAAATTACATTATGTAAACAGAAAACTTGGAAGTGTTGAACAGTCATGAGTATTTTTCTCTTATATATCAATTTTCTCTTTCTAAACAAGAATGCAGTGGGCAACTATCACTTCCCTAAATCTTTTTATCTTTTAATTTACAAAAATCAAGGCTTTTTCAAAATCCTGTTACACTAATAGGAGAACATGATATTAAATATAGTGTTTCAGATTTTAAGAGTAGAATAGAATAGAACAGAATAGAATAGAACAGAACAGAACAGAACAGAACAGAATTCTTTATTGGCCATGTGGTTGGACACACAAGGAATTTGTCTTGGTGCAAATGCTCTCAGTACACATAAAAGAAAAGATACATTCATTAAGAATCATAGGGTACAACACTTAACGATAGTCATAGGGTACAATAATCAAATCATTCTAGGAAACATAGAGTGCTTCGTTTAGCATAATTAATAAAATTAACTTGTTAAACTGATGCCTTAATAAACCTTAAGGAAAGCAATCGTACATTCTAGGAAACATGAAATGTTCTTCCTCTCCCATGCTTTCAATAGTTTGTTTCCTCAACAATTAATATGATTTGTTAGAGGTTTGAAGATGGATCATTATTTCATAGTGCAGTTCTGGGTCACATCACAAGATGTGTTGACGTTTTCATGTCACATCCCCTAAAATGTTGACATTTCTCCTACAGAACCTCACTCATTGTAAGATTCTCATCCATTTCAGTAATTGATGCAGAGATTGTGGGGAGGCTAGAAAAGCTGGATGCAACTTGGTTGTCAAACAGAAATCTTGGCCAAAATCGTGGCTGGAAAATTCCTCAAACTAGATATTTTACTGAAATCCAGGTTATTTTTGCTTTTTTTCATCTTCCTAGAAACAGAAACCTTGACAAATCGGGAGGGCAACAAATATTTGAAGAGTTCAGTAGGGTTTTTTTTAATGACCCCTGCAATCTTTATTCCAACTATGAATGTAATTTCCAGTGATGTAATTCTTGACTCTAAGATACCTTGACTCTATGCTTCTTAGAAAGTAGAAAGCATATAACAATTATTCCAAAGGTGGTTTTTCCAAAAGGTAACTGGACTTTGTTTTTCCTTGAAGACATTTCAGTTCTCATCCAAAAAGCTTCTTCAATTCTGACTTCAGTGAGAAGTAAAACATCTTCAAGGCAAAAGTCCAGTTGCCTTTTAGAAAAAGCGTCTTTGGGACAATCATGACCTGGATGACTGAGAATCTCCATTGACATATAACAGTTAATTATTGGATCAGAATAGTCCTGGTTGAAAGAACACCACAAGAAGGAAGCTCTTTGCTTGAACAAATATTTGATGAATGATTGACCAAAAATTTGACAATTTCCATAAGCCTTAATTGATATTTGTATTTATTCCTAGATGATAATTAGAGTACTTATTTTCTTAGGTCCACGTTCACTTCTGACGAAAAGCGTTGTTGAAACATGTCATTATTACTCCTTAACATGTTATTTCTTTTTTTTTTGCCTGACCTCTCATCTTAAATGTCCCTGTCTTCTCCTCCTCCTTCTCCTTCTCCTTCATTATTATTATTATTATTATTATTATTATTATTATTATTATTATTATTATTATTGTTGTTGTTGTTGTTGTTGTTGTTGTTGTTGCTGCTGTTGTTATTATTGTTATTATTTAAGAGTAGCATTGGGCTTCTGCCTTGTTGTTATGCCAAGCCTGACCAGTTCATTGACTTTTGCAGAAATGATTTTTGACTGTGGTAGGCAACTTCTTTCAAGTCTCTAATCTTCCTTTTCACTTTCAAGTCTCTAATCTTCTGGCTGATTATAGAGACAAGCGGTTCAACACTACAAAGGCTTCCATGCAAAGTTCATGTATTGGATTTTATTAGGCATCCTCAAATATAACTCACAGTTATGTCAAGATTCATCTAACGTCCAATCTTTGCCTCAATAGTCGCCTCAATAGTCACCTCAATAGTGTGAAAAGATGGTTATCTTCATCCCATAGCATTATACCAAGGCAAGACACCAGCACGATGCTGGGCTCCAGGTAAGAATGCCCCAAAACTCCCTCAGCCCAATTCAGTGACCAATCAGGATTACAGATGTGACCATGTGACATGAACTACATCTCCTAAGTAGCATTAACTATATTTCCCATGAAGCATTCCCTTAAGGGGGCAGCTCTCATTCCCAAACTAACTACCGTGTTTCTCCAAAAATACGCCCCCCCAATAGGAAGACCCAGCATGTTTTCTAGGCATAAAATGAAATTAAGCTTCTCCCCCAAAATTTAGGTCTAGTTTAAAACATGTGAAATTGGGGGGGGGGGGGAAGGCAGGGGGAACTTGCCATTAGGAGTGACCCGTGGGCAGCTACGCCTCACCATCAGCCACTCCTAACAGCCAATCATGGTGGAGCACAGAGGGCTCCCTTACCTCTCCCTTACCAGGGTCAGCAGGTGGGCGGCGTCAGCGTGGATGTCCGGCAGAGTTTCAGCCACTTCTCAGGCCTCCATAGCTTCCAAGGTTCCCACCGGTGCTGGCGCCTCTCTTGCCAGTGCCGTCTCCAACAACAGCATCTGAGTCGCTCCTGCTTTTTCCCCGTCCCCTTAAAAACAGGGGAAAAAAACATTTTGAGGTACCTGGGAGCGCCGCAAGCTGCGTTTTGGTTTAATCCCGAGCAGCTGGGTGGGTGTGACAAGCTGAGCGAATGTCTCTGCTTGCTGCTACCCTTGGTGTTCCAGCCTCGGGCTCTGCAAGTTTGCAAAAGTCCTGGTGCGCAGCCCATTCCAAGCGCCCAAGCATTCCAAGTGCCCAGGCTGAGCTGCAGCTGTCCCTCTCTCACCAGCGCCATCTCCAACAACAGCGGCAGCAGCAACAGGAACCGTGGAAGTGTTTCAGCCGCTTCTCAGGTGGGGGGAGCCTCCTCTGTAACTTCCATGGTTCCCGCCGCTGCTGCCGCTGTTATTGGAGATGGCGCTGGCGAGAGAGGAATAGTCGCAGCTTGGCCTGGGCGCTTGGAATGCAGGAATGGGCTGCGCACTGGGACTTTTGCAAACTTGCAGAGCCCGAGGCTGGAGTCCCAAGGGTAGCAGTAGCAGAGACGCTCACTTGGCTCTTCTCACACCCACCCAGCCGCTCGGGATTAAACCAAAATGCAGCACGTGGCACTCCCAGGTACCTCAAAATCTTTTTTTCCTCGTTTTGGGGACGGGAAAAGCAGGAGTGACTCAGACACTGTTGTTGGAGACAGCACTGGTGCGCGGGGGGGAAGAAATTAATTCACCCTCCAAAAGATGTCCTAGCCATTTTTTCGGGGCTCAAAAAAAATAAAATAAGGCCCAGCCTTATTTTGTGAGAAACACGGTATATACTGTCTAACCAGCACAACTTCCTTGAAATCAGAATAAGCAGGGGCATTATTTTTTTATTTTGCGTTGTTTTGTTATTGGACCATCATTTTAATGATATATGTATGTCCTCCACTTCCTTCTTAACAACACTCACATCTTAGGGTTATGACAGCAATCCCAACTGCTGGGATCGCCACTAAGCACTGCTGTTATTTGTGCTTTCTGACTGCATCATTTAGCAACAGAAATCCCAGTGCCAATTGCTATCATGATGTGAAAAATATCTGTAGTAGAAATCATTTTGTTTGAATTCTTATAAGTATTTTAAAGGAGGAATGAGAAGAGACTTCTAAAAGTTAAACATAGGAAGGGCTTAGATTCATGGATTTTATTTCCATTTCTTGTTTCCATTGCTTTTGAAATACAGACTTGATTTTCAGCTCTGATGAATAACGTGTTTTTACATTCTGTTATAATTTACCTTGAAATAAATGTGTAAAACCATACAATATGATTTAAACTATGGACAAAGCATTTTCTTCAGCTCGCCTTTTGATAATCCTTTCAATAAAATGAGCAGTATTATCAATAAGAGATACATTCTATATTCTTTGCTCTAAGTTTTACAAGCAATTTTAAACCCCATGATAGTGCAATTATGTGAGCTACTTTTAATTACATTTATATATAATATAATGCACTTATAAGAAGTGGTTTGCTAAAAGCCATACTGTTTAGCTATTGTATTGCGGATCTGGTTTTTTTTTAAACTAAATTGAATATGTTCAGTTTCTTAACAAAGAATTAAAACATCTCTTTCAAATATAGTTCATCTTAAGCTTTTGGGGACAGTATAATTTTAGAGCACTTAAACCAACCATCTGTACTTGCTTAGTTTATTGAAAAACATGTATTTCTGTTTCCATGCCATCAATTAAAAACATTGGGTTTATTTCAACTTTAAGTTATCTCTTTGTATATTATATGACTGTTAAGCTATTGAAATATTACTTTCTTTTACTGCCATATGTTTAGTTTCCAAATGGCTGTGTGGCAATTTTCATTAAGTTTGGCACTTTTCATTCTCAAAACTTTTTTATACTTTCAAATTAGCATGATATTTAGAACAGCAGCCGGTCTGGTCTATTTCTTTTCATTTATATGTCCCCATTTATCTGTATTTATTTCCTTTGTTCATGTTTATGTTCATATCTATACTTGTTTCCTTGTACATGTTTGACAAACAAACAAATAAATAAATAAAATAAATTTCAAGCAATTAAAGGAGAAATTAAGGAAATCAGAGAGGTAAAGTGTGGAGAAGAAGGAAGGAAGGAAGGAAGGAAGGAAGGAAGGAAGGAAGGAAGGAAGGAGAAGTACATCAGAAAACACATTTTTTACATGGCTCATTACAGTACATATCTTAAGATTATTATAATACTATCCAAGAAAACTCATAAATAAAAATTGCTATTTTGTACTAGAAAAACATTGTTCCAGAGCGATGTTTCAGGAGAAATGAAAAGGGAAATCCTACCTTACTTCAGGCAGTTTCTTATGAAGTGATATTATGGGGAATTTTGGAAAATTTCTATGGAGGCTTTCATATAAGCATTGCATTTTAACATTTGGCATACCAGGGTCTTAGAATTCACTTCAGAAGAATAAAGAGTTTGGGGTACATAAATTTAACCACACCAATTTATGAGATTGATTACAATAATGCATCAGCATTTTTACAAGGGGTATTCCAAGTTCAAGCCAAACATAAAATAAGAGCTTCACACCAGATTTTTTTTTGTCATGGCTACACCTAGTTTTTCATCCTGGCCCTTTCTCCTTTTTAGAATGGAATCTTTAACATGCCATTCAAAGATCAAGTATGGCTCTCATTTAAACGTTGCAAACCACTGATCCAGAGTGACTAACAAATAAGGTTCTAAATTGAGGCTATGACTTTCCATGAATTTAACTACTGCAATAGAAGATCAGGCTTAGCTTATGTGCTCTTGTGATTCAGAACATTCCTGTCCTTTTTGCCCTCTCGCTCAAAAAAAGTGAGAACATTGTGGCAGTGTTGCTGAAAATAAGAATAGCAAACCAACAGTGTTCAATAATATGGATCTAAAAGGGTGGACAATGTATCTTTCTAGACTCCTTCAAATATACCATTATGGTTGGTATTCTTAAATATCCATTTGCCTGAAATGTCACAAAAATCCACTGCTTTGTAATGAAGCTGACTGCCTTTGAAGGATGTGGGGGAAGAAACTTTACACGGTTTTGTAAAGTTCAGATGGTGAACACATAATATACAGGTGAAACTCGGAAAATTAAAATATCATGCAAAAGTTCATTTATTTCAGTAATGCAACTTATAAGGTGAAACTAATATATGAGATAGACTCATTACATGCAAAGCAAGATAGGTCAAGCTGTGATTTGTCATAATTGTAATGATGATGGCTTACAGCTCATGAAAACCCCAAATCCATAATCTCAGAAAATTAGAATATTACATGCAATCAAGAAAACAAGGATTGTACGTAGAACAATATCGGACCTCTGAAAAGTATAAGCATGCACATGTACTCAGTACTTGGTTTGGGCCCCTTTTGCAGTAATTACTGCCCCAATGCAGCGTGGCATGGAAGCTATCAGCCTATGGCACTGCTGAGGTGTTATGGAAGACCAGGATGCTTCAATAGCAGCCTTCAGTTCTTTTGCATTGTTCGGTCTCATGTCTCTCATCTTTCTCTTGGCAATGCCCCATAGATTTTCTATGGGGTTCAGGTCAGGTGAGTTTGCTGACCGATCAAGCACAGTAATTCCACGGTTATTGAACCAGGTTTTCGTGTTTTTGGCAGTGTGGGCAGGTGCCAAGTCCTGCTGGAAAATGAAGTCAGCATCCCCATAAAGCTCATCTGTGGAAGGAAGCGTGAAGTGCTCCAAAATCTTCTGGTAGATAGCTGCGTTGACCCTGGACTTAATGAAGCACAGTGGACCAACACCAGCAGATGACATGGCTCCCCAAATCAGCACAGACTGGAAACTTCACACTGGACTTCAAGCATCTTGCAGTGTGTGCCTCTCCATTCTTCCTCCAGACTCTGGGTCCTTGGTTTCCAAATGAGATGCAAAAGTTGCTCCCATCAGAAAAGAGGACTTTGGACCATTGAGCAACAGACCCGTTCTGTTTTTCTTTAGCCCAGGTAAGATGCTTCTGACATTGTTTGTTGTTCAGGAGTGGCTTGACAAGAGGAATACGACATTTGAAGCCCATGTCCAGGATTCGTCTGTCTGTGGTGGCTCTTGATGCACTGACTCCAGCCCAGTCCACTCCTTGTGAAAGTCCCCAACACTTTTGAATGGCCTTTTCCTGACAATCCTCCCTGCTGCTTGTGCACCTTTTTCTTCCACACTTTTCCCTTCCACATAACTTTCTATTAATGTGCTTTGATACAGCACTTTGGGAACATTTCCCTCCTTATGGACGGTGTCAATGATGGTTTTCTGCACAACTGTCAGGTCAGCAGTCTTTCCCATGATTGTGATTCCTACTGAACCAGACTGAGAGACCATTTAAAAGCTCAGGAACCCTTTGCAGGTGTTATGGCTTAATTAGCTGATTAGAG
>NW_020769321.1:4260428-4286554 GCF_900518735.1 Pseudonaja textilis
TAGATAGATAGATAGATAGATAGATAGATAGATAGATAGATAGATAGCACCTATGCTGAATTTTTATTATGCAAACAGAAAACAATAGCATTTGTTGAAGGACATCAAACAATTATGTTTTAAAGCAATTCACCCTGTACCTAGTTTGAAATTGTCAGCAGTTTCCATTTATTAGTTTTTAATTGCCTTGAGAAGCTGATTTGCCTTGAAGCAGCAGGAGCAATTAACTTCCAGCATATGCTAATATCATGACACTTAAGAAAAAGGCTTCAGGAAAACTTTAAAAGTTTCCAAATAATCTTAGAAAATAGAGTAAAAAAAACAACCTATAAACATAAACACACCTATCATCTCTAATTCCATTTCATTTCACTAAATCCTTAGTAAGACGCTCATATAACTATTACTGATGTTTCCACAAACTAGATCTCTGCATTGCAGACCAACTGTGTGAAAATTCTCATTTTCCAAAATCTTTCCACAGTTTGACATGTTTAGAACTCCTTTCCATAGTCACTGAAACACATGTTGGCTTTGTGGCAGTATTCTTGGGCTTTTGTCAGACACAAGCAACCTGAATCTTTTGAGAATGGTCTCAAGCAGAAGCTTTATTGTTAGCTACCAAAATGTTACAATAATGTTTCCAGATTGACTGCATTTCCTTGGAAATAGTTAGATGCCGCTTCAGAGATTCTATGGGGGATCAGAACCATGCCACTTTCTGCAGTGCAAGGACTCTAAAGTTGGCCTCCTCTTAACACCTCCCTCAAGTCTGGGTGGAGATGCCGCCACAGCCTTCTCAATTCTCCAATATGCATTTGCAGTATCTTCTCTTGTTCTTCAGCCTTATGAACACTTGGCATCTCCTTTCAACATAGCATCTTAATCTGCATTGGATTCTCCTCAGCATTACTGTGCTAGCATATAAAATTAAAGAATCTGGTTCACCTTTCTTCAGTATTGGTATGTAGACTAACGTCTTCCAATGTGTTGGCCATTGTGTTATTTTCCAGATTTCAGATCAAATCAAATAACTTTATTAAAGCCTAAAGATAGAAAACAGTGACATAAAACCTATATTAAACACTGTGTGTATATATATACATACTGTACAGGTAAGATATATAACAAGGAGGGGTCGCTCTCATGGTAAGATGCGTACCACTGAGGTCAACAGCTCAGCGGCTCGATTCCCAGGAGCAAATAAACTGCAGAAGGGACAAGAAAGGAGCCTCCCCCGACTGCTTACATCAGGCGTCTCATGGGTAAAGATAACACCGCCCCAAAATTTTTCTTTCAGAGGCAGCCAGCCACCTCAGTGATCCCTGGCTAATACATGCTATACGTTAAATAAATAAATATAACAAGGAACAAGAATGAAATACAGAATATAAAAGTTGAGGGGAATCACATCTTTGCTCTTTAGTTAAGTTTTTAAACCTGTTTGTTGCAGTAATATAGTCAATTTGATTCCTATCTGCACTCCCTGGTGATGTTCATGTATATAGGAGTCATTTCTATTGTTTGATAATGGAGAAAATCTATGTAGTTGCTAAGAGCTGATACTGACTTAAAGGCACATAACCAATCAATCTATTTGTTGTTTGAGAAATGTGTTGTCAATGATCAATTTTTAGACTAGCAGAAATTGATTAATCATTCTCTTATCTCTTTTGTTTCTTAGGCCATGCAATAAAATACATTTTCCTCCTTACTATTTCCCTCTTTCCAGTCTCAAACCACAAGCAGCATATCTTGCTTGCACATTCTATTTCGAATTAAACGTGACCATACAACTAATCAGCTCTGAATCAATGGTTGGAGCATAAATTTGAATAATCATTAAGGGCTGACCACAAAGTCTAACTGACCTTATTTAGTCATTCACTAGTTTATAATATATACAAGTGCTGCATTTGCTATAGTTCTCCTGATTATGAAATCAATAATCTTCTCCTCTTCTTCTCCTTTTCTTTCTCTTCTTCTTTTACTGCTTTGGGTATTGAAGGAGATACAAAATTCTCCTGCTGCTATTCTGGCGGCCTTAATCATTGTTATTTGTTCAAGCATATTGAGTGCCATCTTTTGCCATAGTCAAGGTCAGGAACAAGAACTGCTAGGAGTTTTAGAAAGTACTTTAATGCAGTTAGAGCATTATAGCAGAATCTTGAAAAACTATCAAAGCTCTCTCTAGTTCAACTTATATCTAACCCATTGAGTTATTTTGAGTTTCTTTCCCAGGTTTTCTACTTTTCCAGGACCTAGCTATCTCCCGACCCACGTTCATATCAGTCAAACTTAGCAGCTGTCATCCAGCACTACATTGTCAATCATTCTATCATGCCTGTTCAATTGTTTTTCTTGTAAAGTGCCACTGCCTTCTTGTGCATCCTTGCTATCGTCATTAGAGTCATAATCTGCTTTCAGCATTTCCATAGATTCCTACTGCCTGAAATACAGGTGTCTGATAGCTTTAGCTAGATCAGACCAGGGGTGACCTGTTAGGAGCCATACACTCTTAGAATACATTGCAGCGGTGGGATTCAAATTTCTTAGCAACCATTTCTGCAGGTGTGGCCTAATTTGTGGATGTGGCTTGGCGGTCATGTGACTGGGTGGGCATGGCTTACTGACTGGGCATGGCTAGCTGGTCATGTGACCGGCTGGTGTAACTAGATAGTCATGTGATGAGTGGGTGTGGGTAGGTGACAATGTGACTGGCAAACCAAATATAAGTGGTCCTCACTTATTGGCCACTTGCTTAGCAAGTTGTTGAGGTAATTCCCCATTAGAGCACGTACAGGGAGACGTATATGAGAGAAGTCTTTGAATAATATACACACACTACACAGATACATTGTACAGTAAATGTAGGTTTTTACTTCCAGAAAGGTTTAAGCAAAGTCCAAAATAAGCAATCCAAAGTCATTCACAAGTAAATCAGTCAGTTTTCAATCCAGGGATAATCCAAATATCAAAGTCCAGTGTCAAAAAACAGTTCAGTATCAGACTTACATTAAATCCAGAAATATCAGTCAATTAGAAGAAATGGAGCAACGGCAATACTTTACAACAGAAGGAAACAGAGATACACTCACACTCTCTTCTGAGACTCAGACTAATACAATCCAGGTTTCTGGCTCCATCTTATGGCCATTTGAAAAACCACACCCAATTGCAGTTTTTGCAATCTCTTAAGGACATAGTACTAAAATGTTTATCCTGGTTTATATATCTAACCCCAATACCTGTTAGGTGACTTATATTCCTAACACAAGTGTTCTAATTTATGACTGACCTCCCCAGAGTGACTTGACCTGTTTCTGATGTTTTGACAGCCGTGCACACACACACACACACACACTCACACACACACACACTCATGCACTCATGCACATACACACTCACACACTTATGACCAGTTACAACATCCCACACAGTCTTCTGATTGAAGTTTTCTATGTTTTTTGCCAGTTTCCAACAATTCCTTCTGGTTTCCAGTTAAAAATGCCCATTGGGGAAAATGGACTTGTTTAACAATCAGTGTTTGCTTAATGACCACAAGGTTCACTTAATGACCATGGTGTTTGCCTAACCCAGGGGTCTGCAACCTTAAACATTGAAAGAGCCATTTTTCTATTTTCTTTTAAACAGGTATATCTCTCTCTGTGTCTCTTTCTTTCTCCCTCTGTCCTTCTCATCTCTCTCTCATACACACACATCTCTTTCTCTCTCTCTCTTTCTTTCTCTCTATTTCTCATCTCTCTTTCTCTCTCTCATCTATAACTGTAAGATTGGAAGCTGTTTTTTTATAATAAAAATGGTGGCAAAAGGCAAGTGGTGGGGGGGAGGCAACCGGCAGCAGTGGCAAAAGGCAAATGGTATGGGGAGGGAGAGGTGACCGGTGATGGTAGACCCTCATTCACCCAGGGAGATCAGTTTAGGGGGGGCCGCAGTGGAAGGCGGGCAGCAATGGCTAGCCTGGTGGGTGCACAAAAGCAGGCTGCAGGCAGCAAGGTCATGCATGCGCGTGATGTTCTCCAAACTACAGAGAATCATAACAACCGCTTCTACCGAATCGGTTCAAACCAGTAGAATCCCACCCCTGCTTTCTTGGCATTCTTTAGTCAGATCTGAAGTCAGACAAGAAACAATAGAGGGGACTGAATCAAGGAGAGAAGTAAGGAATTTCCTGACAGTTAGAACTGTTGGAAGTTAAAAGCCACCCCTCTCCTAGGGAAATGAAATATTTTAGGATATATTAAAAAGGCAGAATATTTCCCCTAAAAGAGAAGTGGAAACTCAGAGGGGCCGAAACTCAGCCTCTCTATCTTTGCTAATAGGCCATTAAGGCCTGGGCCAGTCTATTCTACATAACAAAGATCTACCTCCTTCAGGCAGACCCATAATAGGAACCCCAAAGCCCTTTCATTACATCATCATCCAGCAAGGCTCAACCAAGCCTGGGACTCAGGACAGCCTACAGAGTTGCCCCTGCATGGCCCCATGGGAGTTTAACAACCAAACAGAACATAAGCTCAAATTCAAAGCCCAACAGAGGGCATAAAACCCAGGGACTCTCAGCATCCCTTCCTTTTTTTCTCGCAGGAGATCCAAGGCGTGTGAGCCTGTTCACCATTAAACCATCTTTCCAAACAGCCTCCATGTTTCCAGTGTCTTTTTCCCCTATTGGAACTGAACCCAGAAGGATATTTTCTTCCAACTGAACAATTCCAACTGCATTCCCACTCACGCTAGTAATACTATTGCTAAATTTGCAGATGATACAAAAGTGGTGGGACTCATCTCTGGGGTGGGTGGGATGAGTCTGCCTCCTGAGATGAGGTGGACCAGTTGTTTTCATGATATGGAGACAATAACTTGGTCCTCAACACCAGTAAGACCAAGGAGCTTATTGTGGATTATAGAAGGAACAGATCAGACATCCAGCCCTTGCTTATCAGTGGAGACGGAAAGGAGCAAGTGGCCAGTTTTAAGTTTCTGGGTGTTACCATAAAAGAGGACCTGACCCGAGGTGCTCACATTGCAGCACTGGTCAAAAGGGCCCAGCAGAGATTATACTACTTGAGACTTCTCAGAAAACAACTGAATGAAAAACTGCTTCTACCACTGCACCATAGAGAGAGTATTTTAACTTATTGCATCTGTATGGTTTGCCAATTGCACAGTGGAAGATAGGAAAGCACTCCAGAAGGTTAACGTCATTGCCCAGAAGATCATTGGTTGCCCTCTCCCCTCTTTGGAAGAGCTTTATAGCTCCCACTGCCTTAAGAAAGTTCAAAATGTTCTCAAAGATCCATCTCATCCTGGGCACCCTTTTTTTGAATTATTACCATCTGGCAGACGGTACAGAATAATAAAAACAAGGACAAACGGGCTGACAAATAGCTTCTACCCCAAGGCAGTAGCTCTGTTGAATTCTACTGTATAGTGCAGTGTTGGTGCGGTGTTGTGGTTTTCGGTTCAATGTGTAGAGGTTGAAGGATGTGTGTTTGTCTTTATTTTCATGGTCATGATGTGCACTGAAGATGGTGTTTGATTTCGTTGTATGAGGTGCAATGACAATAAAATAAAGTAAACTAAACTAAACAACTAAATTAACCAGTGGAATGCCTTTTCTCCAGAAATTATGGGTGCTCCAACACTTGAAGTGTTTAGAGATTGATCAACCATTTGTTTCTGCCCAAGCAGGGGGTTGAACCTCCAAGGTCCCTTCCAACTCTGTTATTCTGTTATATTCCCTTGCCCCCATTCCAATTAGATTGTGGAGGGCCATAATATGAGGGCATCAATAACACTATTCCAATGAAAGAAAACTTCACATTAAGTTTTGTTCAAAAATGTTTGCTAGAATATCATCTCAGAAAGGACATTTAAGAAATAATAGAATGAGAGGAAGAAGCATTCACCCAACCTGGCAGAAATGTTGCATTTCCAGAGGCAACTTGCATCTGTACAAAACCTTCCCAGATAAGGTCAAAGCTTATCTGTCTTTTCATTCAAAAAGACTGAATGAAAGAGGCAAATTCCAAAGGAATTGGACTGCCAAAGGCTGATAAATTAGAGACATCAATCAAAGCAACTTTCTTTAAAGATAAATAAACAAGCGTCTGTAATTCAATAGCTGATAAAGGGCAGCATTGGTAGCTCTGGTACATATAAACAGTTACTGCGGCAGACTTTTCATCAGCCATAGAAATATTTGCCAGAAGGTGTACACATCAAGGAAAGGCTGCATTGCTGTCACGTGAGTAGGAAGCTTAAGTATCTAAAGGCAACTGCAGAACTAATGTCAATATTACATGCAAAAGTACTCTCAGGCTAGTAAGATATATGAATGCAAACTTGGATGAAAACATAGAAAACAGAAAATTAATCAATGGGACCTTTTTTTTTCTATGAGAAAGTGGTCAATTGGCCTAACCAAAAAAAAAGTAAATAATTGCACTCTAATTTTTAAAATCAGAATACATACAATACAAGCTTATCAAGATCTAGCCAGTTTGTATATTAGGGAAATTTTGGGCTTTGGCATAGATGTAATTTGAAGTTTCGAAGTATCATGATATTTCCTAAATAAAAGTTATCCTCGTTTTGTTTCGCACAACTATGAGAAGAATACTCTTTGAAATAAAAATTACACACTTAATTTAGAACTTCTTGCTTCATGCATTCTTTCTACGGTGCAAAACTATCTATTATGCAATAATCTGAGCTTTTATTTATACTCACTCATTAAGATTTAAGTAAGGAAAAAGGAAACTTGTCAGATTTTAAATTTTGTGCATAGAACTTACTTAGGGACTATCAAGGATATAGCTTGAATGTTTATGGTTTGGCCATTCCAGATCGAGTGCAATGTGTGAAATAGTAAGAAATAGTCTGAAGATGCTTGGGGCCAAAACTGGTAGTTATATTTTTATGATACAATGGAATCAAATTTGATTGATATATTCTATAGTATACTGAAATTCATGTAAATCTGTGCAGGTAAAGTAGGATATGTGGTAGCAACTTGCTAAGGTTACCAACACTGTGAAGTTCAACAGGAGGTTTGTAAGGTCATCCAAAGCTAGAATCATAAAGTATAAAATTTGGAGTTTTTGCTTGCTGATGTTGCTCAAACCGTTGAGATAGTAAAACCTGCTTCTTCTAACCACCAGATTATTGTATTGTGCTCCTCACAGTCTATAATGCTAGCCTACGTTATCTTATTTATTGTTATAAGCCACCTAGAATAGTGTAATCCCCACATAAATAGAGCACCACTTGAATACCACTGGCACTGACAAATTCACCATCAGTCCATTGCAAAAGGCAGCTTTACTTGGAACAGCTTACATCCTGCGATGATACCTCTATGTCGTCAAACATAAACATCTCCCTATCCTAGGTCCTTTGGAAGGAATTCAGAGGGGGATAAAAATGCCAAATTCAATCTGAACATCTGCCTGACTGTGCAACAAACCATAATAAATTGATCTAGTTTTATTGGAAATCTGTAATAGCAATAGCATTTAGACTTATATACCACTTCACAGTGCTTTTACATCCCTCTCTAAGTGGTTTACAGAGTCAGCATATTGCCCCAACAGTCTGGGTCCTCAGATTGTTATGTAATGGTGTTAGTGTTTGGGGATAAACCCCTGAGCTGAGTGCACAGCAGCAGTCAAGCCAGGCAGCCAAATGAGAGTGAGGCTGGGCCCTAGAGTATACACACACTTGAGACAAATACACTGTTTGTGGTTTAAATAGGTATTTAATTCATACAGATATTAAGAATAGTCATTCAGTCCATATGTCAGTATCCAGTTTATCAATCCAGTTATCAAGTCCATTTA
This sequence comes from Pseudonaja textilis, assembly GCF_900518735.1. Next base: position 4,268,291 of record NW_020769321.1, read on the forward strand.
CAGTAAATACAATGTCCTTATCTGCTTGTAATCATTCTTCTTAAGATACCTTTCTCTCAAGTACTAACACTGAATCCACAGCTCACCAGTAAAACAGTCCTTGTGTTCAGGTGAAATGGTATCTGGCACAGTAGCCTCTAAAGTAAGCAGATAGACGTTCCAATACACAGTAGGCAGCAGACTAGGAACAGTAACCAGGTGCATCCAGAAGCCGGACTCAGACAGTTGCATCCAGAAGCCGGGGCTATTAGTTTCCCCTCCTACCTTTATGGCTGCCTGCAACCGCACCCACAATGACATTGCAGTTTCTTGTGCTTAAAGCTACATAGCACTTAATCCTAGGTTTACATATTTATTCAACCCAAACCAGTTGGTGTATCCATATACCCAACATTCTCCCCTTTTGGGTGACATAAATATGTAATGCCTTTACATTCTAAACCCATATTTTTTACAATTCTCTAGATGCTTAATAGCACCTTGGGCTTTAGTAAAATGATCAGCTACATTGTCCTCCGACATGCAGTACTCCAGCTGTATCAATTTACTCTGTACAGACTGTCTTACATTAAGATATCTCAAATCTGTATGTTTACTTCTCGTTTTAACTGCAATATTAGTGGCCATTTTAATTGCTGCCTGATTATCTTCATGTACAACTATAGGGTAATTTACAGTTATACCCATATCCTTCAACATTTGTTTGTACATAATCAACTCAGTACACAATAAAGATAAACAGGAGAATTCTGCCTCCATAGTAGACAAACTTATGTGCTGTTGCCTTATAGACTTCCAGCCTATTAATGTCTTACCCAGCATTATGGCTGTTCCTGAAGTCGACTTTCTAGTATCTCTTTCTGCTGCAAAACTAGCATCCGCATAAGCACTCAATATGAGATCACCTTCTGGTTCTAAATACAGTGCATGGTGTAATGTACCTTTAAGATATCTTAGGATTCTTTTCAATGCTATCCAGTGGCACTGAAGCGGGTCATTATTGTGTCGAGCCAGCTGATTAATACTAAAAGCAATATCTGGCCTTGACCAATTGCTAATATATGATAAGCTACCAATCAAAGATTGATACAGTTCCTTATCACATTTGGGACTTTGTGTATCCATTTTGCAAATATCCTGACTCATTGGAGTCTTTGCAGGCTTACAAAGTTCCATTTTATAATCTACTAGCAATTTCGATATCTTATCTTCCTGAGATATCTTAAACCCTTTCTGTGTTCTCAGTATATTCAATCCTAGATATCTCTTTATCTCCCCTAATTGCTTGATTTTTACCTTCTTGACTAATGATGCAATTATTTCATTTGCTTCATCATTAGTTTTAGTAACCAGAGCAATATCATCAGTAAACAATAATAATAATGATATCTTCCCATTCTTTTCTCTCTTAAATAGACATGGGTCAGCTAAACCAGCTTTAAATCCTATATTGGTCAGTTCCTTTACAATATACTGGTTCCATTCATAGCCTGATTGTTTAAGACCATAGAGGCTCTTCTTTAATAACCAACAATCATTATCATTATTATTGTCTCCTTTAAATCCATTAGGCCTTTTCATATACACAGTATGTCTTAGTGGAGCATGCAAGTAAGCAGTTTCCACATCTAAATGGTTAACTATATATTGCTTGCTTGCTGCCCACACTAATGCTGCCCTTAAAGTTGCTGCTTTCAGACTAGGTGCAAATACTTCATCATAGTCTTTTGCACTTTGTCTAAAGCCTTGGGCTACTAGTCTTGCCTTATGGATTGTGTTTCCATCCTTATCTGTTTTTATTTTAAAAATCCACTTGCAGCCAATGGGTTTTTCATTACTAGGTAATCTCACGTTTTCATACACTTGCATATCCTTCAGAGACTTCAATTCTTTATTAATTGCTGCATACCATTTTTCTTTCTCTTTAGAAGGATACCTTTTAATCTCATCCACAGTACTTGGGATTCTATTTTCCTGGCACACTGTATTAGCCTGGTATCTATCAGGCGGTCTAGATATACGTGTAGTCCTTCTGGGAATTACAGGGCTTGGTTGAGTTACTACCTGTTTCTCATCTTCAGCTTTTTCTTCCTTTTCTTCTTCTATGGGCACAATCTCTTCCTGTACTTCTGACTTTACTTTATTCTTAAAGTTACAGGGATACTTAATGGGATTTCTGTAGGATTCAATAACCACCTCTTTATTGCTATCCTGCTCTAACTTATCCCATCCTACGTGCTCTAGAAATTGGGGATTGGCACTACATAACACCCTAGATGTGCCTTTCTCCCAAAATCTATATGCCCTATGGTTAGCTTGGTAACCAACGAAGAAAAATTGTTTAGCTCTGTGTTGCCCTTTACGCCTGAGTTGTGTAGGGATATGCACCCATGCTGGTGCACCAAATGTGTGCAGGTAACTCAGATCAGGCTTCCTGCCATGCCACATGGTGAATGGTATTTCACCAGTGGTTGAGTTAACCACATTATTTAATAAATGATTAGCACACATTGTGGCCTCCCCCCACAAAGAATCAGGTAACCCAGAATCAGTTAACATAGCACGGGTCATCGCCTGCAATGTTTGGCCTCGCCTTTCAACATATGCATTGTGCTGTGGTCTGTATGGTGCAGATGTCTTATGAGCTATTCCAGCTGCCTTTAATCTATTCTGGAATTTGCTGTTAACAAATTCCGTGCCATTATCTGTCACCAAGGTTATCAGTTGCCGTTTGCTTTTTCTTTCAGCAAACTTTAACCAGTTGAAGAAATGTTGATATGTTTCAGTTTTGCTTTTCATTAGGTAGCAAAACCCATATCTAGAGTAATGGTCCATAATGCTCAGTATATATCGAGCACCCCCCATACTGGGTTTCTTTGGACCTATAATGTCTGCAAATACTACTTCTAAAGGTTCTTTAGTTTTGAAACCATTTAGCCTATTTGCAGGCATTATTTTACTCTTATCTTCACAACAGACATTACAACGCAAATATTTCTCACAAGGTTTTAACCTTATTCCTTCAGATAACTCTACTGTACGTTTTAGCATTTTAAAATTCACATGCCCCAAACGTCTATGCAATAAATGGATGCATTCATCATGAGGCTTGATATTATTAAATACAGTTTGTGCCTCCCCTTTCTTACCATCATGTAAGACATACAATGCTCCATTTAAAGCTGCAGTTACCTTTTTGTTATCCCTTTCCAGTGTGCACTTATTATTCTTAATATCACAATTGCTAAACATGGCCAGTTCAGAGGATTTCTTTGGCTTCTTTAAATTCTGGCTTTTTCCTTTTTTGCAGAATCTTGCCAAATGTCCTCTGCCTCCACAATTAAAACACTTTTTAATTGTGTATACCGTTGAAGATAACTTCTCTTCTTCCGGGTGCTTTCCTTTACACAGCTGGTTTCTTTCAGGCTTTGAAGATAATTTCTCTTCCTTATGTTTATCTTCCCTCAGCTGTTCACGTTCACTCCTTCTCCTGGCTTCCTCTAATAGCCGGCCGGTTATCTCAGTTACTGATAAACTGTCTTTAGGCAATACTTCCAATGCAGTCACAAAATCATCATAGCTTCGATCCAGAGAAGACAGTATGATGTATACTTGTTGCAACTCATTAAATATAAGCTCTTTTTCTTGCAGTTGTTGAAAAATGCTTTTCATACAGTTTAAATGAGTCAACATGTCTCCATTTATCTCAAGATGTGTTCTAAACAGCTTCCGTGTAAGATTGATATGAGCTCCTACACTGTCTCGAACATAAATCCTTTTAAGACTATCCCAGCAGTCTGCAGCATTTTCCACTCCACGGATATGAATGAGTTGCTGGTCAGACAGGGTGAGACCTATGATGCACAAAGCCTGTTCATTCTTTCTTTCATAGTCCTGTATCAGTTTATAATCCTCTTCATCATTAGGATTTAAGTTTGATACATCTGGTGGGTTTGTTATTATGTCCCACAAACCTTCTCTTCGTAGCAGTAAACCACACTTCATTGACCATGAAACATAGTTTGTTCCATCTAGTCTGGATATCATGGACAAACTTGGCAAATTTATTTGTGCCATTGCTCTGCAGAAAAATAACTATTTAACAAACAGTTTGTCTTTACAGCAATGTGTAACTCTTGACCAAACTCTCACTGGTATATCCTGGTTAGCTAGACTGTGCACACTGCTGGGTCCATAACCAATGTTAGTGTTTGGGGATAAACCCCTGAGCTGAGTGCACAGCAGCAGTCAAGCCAGGCAGCCAAATGAGAGTGAGGCTGGGCCCTAGAGTATACACACACTTGAGACAAATACACTGTTTGTGGTTTAAATAGGTATTTAATTCATACAGATATTAAGAATAGTCATTCAGTCCATATGTCAGTATCCAGTTTATCAATCCAGTTATCAAGTCCATTTACAGTAAATACAATGTCCTTATCTGCTTGTAATCATTCTTCTTAAGATACCTTTCTCTCAAGTACTAACGCTGAATCCACAGCTCACCAGTAAAACAGTCCTTGTGTTCAGGTGAAATGGTATCTGGCACAGTAGCCTCTAAAGTAAGCAGATAGACGTTCCAATACACAGTAGGCAGCAGACTAGGAACAGTAACCAGGTGCATCCAGAAGCCGGACTCAGGCAGTTGCATCCAGAAGCCGGGGCTATTAGTTTCCCCTCCTACCTTTATGGCTGCCTGCAACCGCACCCACAATGACATTGCAGTTTCTTGTGCTTAAAGCTACATAGCACTTAATCCTAGGTTTACATATTTATTCAACCCAAACCAGTTGGTGTATCCATATACCCAACAAATGGTATGTGGGAATGGTATGTGGGAATGACCTTGGGAGACAGGAGGAGATCTGGAGCCAAGGCAACAACAGGAAAAGAAGTAGATTAGCCTCAGAATGTGGGTGTAGTAAACATCTCAGTAGGGACCCTCCCTAGTTTTGTGGATCATAAAGATGATAGGGGAGAAATGTACCTTTGATACTTTCAAGATTCTGTTAACATAATGTTATAATAAAGTAGATCTAGTACTTCTTGTTGTGTTTCTTGTCTGGACTACCTCACAACACAGTCAAAATCCTTGCCAAGCATTGAATCAATTGATTATAACAACTATTATAAGGATTTTAAAATATTATTTCTCTGAATAATTTTGTTTTTCAATATAGGTAATTACAATATGTACTAATAAAATATGGCCCAGATGCTTTATCAATTTTGGATGTCCTGAAATATACGGAAGTTTAAGAAATGCTGTATTTGAAATAAAACAAATCTAATTTTACATAATACTTAGAAATGGTTTGAAAATTAATATTGATAATAGACCAGGTATACTGAAAGTCAGATCCCATAGATCACAGTCACAATATGTTTTATTAATTTGTTTTAGAAAAAATGTTACCATACTCAGGGATATTTAAAGGTCATGTGTCAAATGAGAAAGGGTTTAGAAGAAAATGGCAACCCTTTCAAACCTTTAAAGTAATTTATATAATAGATTGTCTATGGGACCAGACTTTGTTCATGGGCTCTGACTCATAAATGGCATGTCAAATAAAAACTGGGTGATCCAATTGAAAACTACACTTTCAGAAATTTAAAATATTTTTCTTATAGTCTAGACATGAAGCAAATTCATTAGAAAAGCTTGTTCCATGTTTATTGGACTCACCAAGGAATCTTTTAAAAGGGTTGGATATTGATTTCTTGTACTATCATTGCAAAAAAATTGAGAGCTCTCTAATTCTTCTGATTTGGTTAAATCTATGGTAATTTTATGGCTTCAAAATATTACTTATGTTAATATAAGTTTGGGGACAAACAATAGAAGATTTAAATGTAATGTTGAATTTCAGAAATATGGAATCTGACATTCTATATTTTGTTTTGTTTTGTCTGGCCTGGGTTTGGAAAAAAAGAAGTATTCCATGTGGGTGGAAATAAACATATACCTCTTATGTATGAGAGCCAGTTTGGTCTAGTGATTAAGGCACAAGACTAGAAACTAGGAGATGGTGAGTTCTTGTATCACTTTATCCATGAAAACCAGCTGGGTGACCTTGAGCCAGTCACACTCACTCTCTCAGCCCAACTTACCTGACAAGGTTGTTATTATGGGGAAAATAGGAAGAAGAAGAAGTATTAGATATGTTTGCCATCTTCAGTTGTGTATAAAAACAATAAAAGTGGGATATAAATAATACATTTTTTAAAGAATGTTCATTTAACATTCTTTAAAATATCACGAGATGTGTCTTCTATCATGAGATATGCCTTCTATCAAGTTCTAAAATGTCTTTATATTGTAAAACAAGAAGTCTTAGCCATAGGCATCTATAAGGTCTGGATTTAATAATTAGTTAAAGGATTGAGCTAATTCTAAATAAACATGGGTGTCTCACTGCAAGTTTTTCAGCTAAACATTTCAGATAGAAGAATTTAGTGATTGTTGGTTTATTTATCAAACTATCCAGAAGTTTAACTTAAGAACCTGTCAATGAAAATGAATAAAAACTACACATAGCATACCATGAGGTATAATGATGAATAATGGATCACAGTTGCTGGGGTTAAGAGAAAAGAATGTATCACTTGTATGTTTGAATCAGGGTGGTATTCAGCAGGTTCTGACCAGTTCTGGAGAACCAGTAGCAGAAATTTTAAGTAGTTTGGAGAACAGGCAAATACCACCTCTGACTGGCCCTGCCCCCATCTATTATCTGCTTCCCAAATCCCAGCTGATTGGCTGGGTCTTCTTTGGTTGCCCTGCACAGGAGAACGGAGCTGAAAAGCAGGTTAGTGGGGTGGGGAGGGAATGGTATTTTGCAGTAACCTTCCCCTGCCATGCACACCAAGCCACACCCACCAAGCCACACCCATCAAGCCACACCACACCCACTAAGCCACACACCCACAGAACTGGTAGTAAAAAAAATTGAATCCCACCACTAGTTTGAATATGTGACATCAGGCCCCAATGGCTTGCACTAAAATCAACTGGCAGAAACAGATGTTAGAACTGTCAATATACTCTTGAGAAAGGCCAAAAATGCTAAACAAAACTCTTGTTTTCTTTTTATAAAGCATAGTGCCTTTCTTTTTCAATGTAAGAAGAAAATTATTGCATACATTTCCATCACAGATTCATGGGAAGCCTCCAAAGAACTTGTGGTTCTAAGCAAAACTTCAAAGAAATGTAAGTCTCACCACAAAGGCACAAAGTACCCCTTTATCTCCTACTCCAAGATGAAAGTGTCCTACTGAATGGATCAAAACAGAATCAGAACAAAATCTGTAATATAATAGTAGTCCCCTTCTTCCATTTCCATCCACGTATAAAGACACCAAGCAGCCCAAAGAATCAGCAGTTTAAAGTTCAAAACATCAAACACCATCTGAGGCTGACAAAAGACATTTCGATATCTCTGTATAAGTTACGCATAGTGAACGTGTAATCTTGACATCAAACTACTTGAACTCGGTTTACACCAAGACAAATTCCTCGTGTGTCCAATCATACTTGGCCAATAAAGAATTCTATTCTATTCTGTGTAATTAGAGCAATATGTGTCAAAATATTCATAAATTGTCACAAATTGTATCTATTTACAACTTGGCCTCCAAGTTACAATTTTCCTTGCTCTTAGGTGGGAGTGTGTCTCCATGAGTTTGGATGTGGGTATATAGATGTAGAATAGAATACTTTATTTATGTACACATATACAGTGACTCAAAATATTTCAATACATTCGCAATATAACATGCACAGAACACAAAGGAGATTGTAAACAGCACAAGCTTTATGTTAAATAGTTGGTGTTTGTTTGGAAATGCCTGAGGAAGGGGATGCCTATAAACACATCTATCTGAAACTTTACTTCCTTTCTACAAAACTAGAAACCAAAGGTTCAGCATTGCTGATTAAACCTTCTGGTTTAATCAGCAATGCTGAACCTTTGGTTTCTTGAAGAAGAATGCTGTAGTATTAGTCTTAGTTTTAGGCTGTTGTCTCCTGTGTTCAGGTTTGTGGCAAGATATTAGTCTTTTTTTATCACCAGTTTTCTCTTTTGGTAAAATATGTGTTCTATAAATGCCCCAACTTATTTTTGCAACCTTCTGTGAATGGGCAGTTTCTCCCATGGCAGCCATTGTCTGATGATAACCATTATATTATCTCAAAGGCTGGAGACCTCTGGTCTATTATTCTCCAGTGTCTACAAATGCAATAAAAAAAAACTTGTATAGCACGAACTACAGAAAATTTCCAGGAAAAAAGTAGAGAAATTGGCACTTATGTGCAGCATGTGGTGTTATGGAAAAAAAATGACAAAAAGAATTTAGCTGGCACATATTATTTCTTTGAGAAATATAACGCACCTACTTTTCTTTGAAAAAGGAAATGTGTGCAATTTAATAGTTTAGCTATGTGCAGAATGTGTTTTCTCCATTGCATCATATTCAACTGTGAATCTATGTATGTGGGAATCTAAACTGTATAAATTACTGATCTAAACTTGATGAAGAAGAATATGTACTTTCTTGAGGCAGCAGTAAAAAAGAAAAACAAGTATTTTGAAGCAGCTTTACATCTTGCTCCTTGATATAAACTCACACTGTTCATAATTCTTCAGCAGATTTCTCATCCCAAAGGTCAACGTATAAATAATAACAGCATGAGATATTTTTAGTGCCTGTTTTGAAAGTACCTTTTATGAAATGAGTGTGATAACGTTAGTATAACAAAATATTGCTATTTTTCCCATTCATTGGGTATTAGTTGCACAATTCTGGACCTGCTTTAAAAGATGGGACGTTAACTAATCCAAGTTTACATGCTTTTGGATAATGTAAAAGTTATTTTGCTACCTTGTAGTAATGAGATGGTAACACTTAAGATTTTGATTAAAGTTTAGCCCTGCATTCTAATCTTGCTCAACACCTTCAGTAATTATAAGCTATCACAAAAATTAAAAACTTGATTTATTCGCACAGATTTAGCTTTATAAATATCATTTTTATAAAATCAGTTTGCAGTGATGTAGCACAGTTGTACGTGTATCTCGTCACTTTAGTGGCCCAACTGTGAACTTCCCAGATCCTTCATTTGTAATTCAGTAGCATCTTTAATGGAACGGGCTAAATAATGTGAAGGTAAGCGCAGAACAGCGACAAAAACAAGTTCCCTTCCAGCATACCTGCTGGCAGGTTGATACAACAACAAATTCTTTGTTAGATTTGAAATCCAAATTCAAATTACTCAAGAGGACAACTCTGTTCCTGACATCTTCTCCTTGGAGGATGCAGAAAAGCAACATTTGTCCATTCCTCCTCCCGCCTAGGTTCCACAGAGCTGATCTGAAGCTAACAGGAACAGTTGAGAACTGGTATGAAGAGCCAAAGAATCTTCTAGGTTATTTACTGGTAACTTACGGCTTACACCTGGGACCAGGATTTCTGTTGTTAAGCAAGGTGGTTGTTAAGTGAGTCATGCCTGATTTTACAACTTTTTTAAAAAAACCACAGTTAAGTGAAGAATCACTGCCGTTGTTAAGGGAAGCACATGCTAATCAAGCTTCCCCTGTTGACTTCAGAAGCTGGTTGGGAAAATTGCAAATGGTGATTCTGGGACTCTGCAACCATTGTAAATACATGGCAGTTGCCAAGCACCCAAATTCTGATCACATGACTGTGGGGATGCTGCAATGGTTGTAAGTATGGGGATTGGTCATAAATTCACCTTTTTTCAGTGCCATTGTAACTTTGAATGGTCACTTAACAAATGGTTGTTGGTCAGGGACTATTGTACTTCTATACCCTAACACAGGGCTGTCAAACGTCCAACCCATGAGCTGGATGTGTTGCACACTGGCTACACCCATGCCTGGTTTAGCGAAGGGGGAAAAGTCCCAATATGTCATGTGATGACACTGTGACAATGTGAGCTTGACACTCTGCTCTAACAGATTGAATCCCTTCCTTGAACAGATAGTCTGTTTGTGAAGATTAGGTTAAAACTCAGCCTAATGTGTTTCTGAATACTGTATATAAAAAATGTGAAGGAAAACCAATGCCAGATTGTTCTACAGGTACCGAGATATGAAGACAGACATACGTTTTTGTTCTTATTTGACAGCAGAATGGATGTAAGCATTACTTTCTTCATGACAGGAAATAATAAAATGATTGTTCATGTTCTTGGATTAATCTACAGTTTTAAGACAGCAGATAAGCGTAGATAGCTAGATTAGTTTGATTTATGGTGTATTGAATTAAACATTTGCATGTTCTATCCTGAATTATGATGATTTAGTCAACGGAAAGACAAATAAAAATGTATTTTCAGATTTATCTACATTTACAAGAGTAATATATATATATATATATATTTAGTATTCAGTATTCAGCTTTGTTCGGGTATTTTCCCATGTCATTATAGTTGTGCTTTTAAAACTGTAGCAACGTTTCGGTAGAATCTCATCTGCCATCATCAGGCTTCTGTATAGTGTTCGTCTGTGAGTCAGACTTTCACCGGCATATGGTTTTAAATTTGGTGCTAGCCATCTGTTGTGCCAGAGTGGTTTTTTCTTCATCCCAACCAATCAGGATGAAGAAAAAACCATTCTCTCTCTCTATATATATATAGAAGCAAAATACTAGCACTCCTCATTCAGCTTTCTAAAAATTGATTTCAGGCAGCATTTCCCTTTCTTCTTACAAGGAAATAATGAATAGCGGAAAAGCTTAAGCATGGTAAGCTTGAAAAATAGAAGAAACTTGAATTCTTTATATGGGCTTTATATGAGTTTATGTGAAACAGGTAAATACCCAGCTGTAGAAAGTTCAGTTTTTACAACTGTGATAGTTTATCCTTGTCATAAATCAAATTGATTGTTCAAATAAAGAGATAGTTATCCAGAAGGGTTAGATCTAAGACTTATTGCAGATAGCAAGCCATAAATTACTAGCTTATCTCAAGTTGCCAGAGCCAACACATTTTGTTGCCAAGGATCAACCAAAAAGGGAAAAGTGGAAATATATTCTAAAAGACGGAAGTTTCCCTATTTCCTACCTACAATATGTACAACTATTCCTAGGAAAACCAAATAGAAAGGTTTCAAATCAATACATTCTCATTTTATTGTTAAATAAATAATATACACTGGGAAAAAACAACAAATGTAAAATTAGATATTTTGCAAGGAATTAGCGTCAACTACTGGGCTCCAGTCAATTCAGTCTGATTTGACCATTATGTACATATCTTTACTAATTGTAAATGGACCATTGAAACGAATTAGATGCATAAGAAAAGAGCAAAACAAAAGGCTTTGAGGCCTCCCACTGCCTACAGCAGTTTGGATTGATGCAAGAATCCTCGGCTTATTCTCATTCAAAACCACTTCTTGCCATCAATATCATCGCTGTGGTTACTGCAAATACCGACGGAAGATGATGCAGTAACTATTAATGAGATCACAATGTCCTTTTACAAAAGTGGAAGCTGACTGGCACTTTTTGGTTTGTTTTACTGGTGTCTGTCCCCTACTTCTCCTGTAACAGGTAGTGTTCCAACCCACGCCCTTTTCCAACAAATCAAGCACAATCCAAAAGGAACAGAAACCTTGTAATGCTTTTACAAAATAATTAGCTGTGATAAACACAAGTCTTGCCAAACTGTGCAAGACTTGCCCAAAGATAACAGACAAGAAATAATTTGCAAAATAAGAATCTTCAAATACAAACTCAGGATACTGGAATGTCCACGAAGCAGGAGTTTCAGAACGTCTTTGCCTTCTGCAAAGATCATTTGTTTTACAGCTGGCTTTTATCTTCTTGAAGGAGGAGCCATTACCTTGCAGCCTTACTCCTGAGTCGCCCATGCTGTTGTAACTGTTCTTTCCTCCGAGCAATCCTGCGTGCATGCGCACTTAGCACAGGCTCCTTGGGAACCTCCTCATTAGTGCTGCCAGCCCCCACAATTTCTGAAGGCAGCAGTCCACTCCCTAATGGTTCTGCCCCCTCATCTGAGTCCTCAATCTCCTTAGTCATCCGCACCTGCTGCTGGCCAACCACAACAGGTAGACCTCGACTTACAAGCCTTCATTTGGTGATCATTTGAAGTGATGATAGCACTGAGAAAAGTGACCAGTGGTGGCATGCTACTGATTCGGTCCAGTTCAGCCCAACAGGTAGTAAAAAAAACCCTCCCATGATCAGAAAAAAACCCTCTGATCAGCTGAGAGGAGAAAGAAAAGTGCAGGATCATCCCCCCACCTGCCCCGGTGCTTTTCTCTTTATCCTCTCAGTTGATTGGCGCTACAGGCCTCAGCTGGTGTGTGGAAAGCTGTGCATGCGTGTTAGGTGCATGCACTTGCGCACATGCATGATCATAAAAATGGTAGTGGAACAAGTAGGTTCCCACTGCTGCTCTATGACCATTCTTCACACAACTGTTGCAGCCTCTCCATGGTCACACAACTGAAATGCTGATGCTTCCTACCAAGCAATGGGGAAGCCAGATTTACTTAGCAGCTCGGTTACTAACGGTGATTCACTTAACAAAAGTGAGAAGAAAGATCATAAAAATGGAGCAAAACTCACTTAAGAACTGTCTTGCTTAGCAACGGAAATGTGGGGCTCAACTGTGGTTGTAAGTTGAGCACTAGTATAAAGTATTTCATTAGTCTACTTTGTAACCCTGTTGTTGTGATTCTCCGGCAGCCTGTGCAGACAGCAGCAGAATCGGACAGTGGGGAAGAAAGGGGATCAGTCCAGGAGTCTGGAGAGGACTCGGACGAGGGTCCTGCATCTGATGCAGAGATGGGGCCAGGACCATCTGGGAGTAGGGTGCTGCCTCCAGAGCCTCCGGAGTCTGGCAGCAGCAAGGCAGAGGACTTGGGGGAGCCTGTTCCCAGGCTCCCTGCGCATGTGCTCAGAGCTGCTAGAAGGTGAGAGCAATTGAAACAAAAAGGGTGACTTGGGAATAAGGCTGGGAGGTGATTGCCCCTCCCATAAGGTATAAAGGACAGGCAAAGATGACAAAACCTTTGCAGGAAGCAAAGTAGTTCGTTCAGTTTGGATTCATTCTTGAAGCTCTTTGTACTTTGGTTGGTTTTCTTTTCCAGTTCATTTGATACTTCCATTATTGGCAGCACTTCACAGAAAAGAAAGGTGGGTGCTTATCTCAAGGGACTGTTTAAGATTAATTCCATCTGGGAATGAAAACAATTCCCAGCGTTGCAATAAAATAAGACTTGTTTTTAAAATAAGCGTGTGTGTAATTACAGTCTAGGGAGCCTTGGTCAGAACACCTATACACATTTGCATGAGAATGAGGGGTTCCAAAGAGAGAGCTCTAACCTAGGAAGAATACTTGGAACTGGGGAGAACAGAAAGAAGTTTTCTTGGTGATGAGCTATTCCTCCTAATCTGGCATAAATTCTTCATGTAGATTATTGAATGATTTACTTTCCATCCCCCAAGCAGCCAGTGTAGAATCTCTTAGGAATATAAATGTGTTTGAAGTTAACGGATGCACAATTTATCTTCCGTTCATTTCCCAAATTGAGATATCTTTCTGTGTCGAATTGACTGAGCCTTGACTGGAAGTAAAATGTGTTATTTCTGTCTTCAGGAAAACGGCTGACTGTACTTTAAGTAATGAGAGGCCCCGTTTTAATTTGTATATGGGATCTGGAACTGTAGTAATTCAAAATTGCACTGGGTTCCGTACTCACGATAGAAAATAAAATATATCACTCCCTTGGTACCTTGTATCTTCCACAGAAGTCTAATAATAAATATTAAAAATTTGCAGTGACATGAATGGCTACATTTTTATAACGATAAAAAATAAACACACTGGCTTACTGTTCAAAATTAATTATTGTAGGGAAATAAGCATTCCATAAGGGGGTTGCATTTCCACATCAGAGTGAGTTCATCTTGCATCTTTAGTTTGCCCTTGTTAAACTTTACTCTTTTTTTTTTTTTGCATTGCACTTATAATCACTTAATGAAAACATTTCCCTCCAATGAAGGTTTTTCTCTTTAGATATATAGGCAGTCCTTGACTTATAACAGATCATTAAGTGACCATTCCAAGTTACAACACCACTGAAAAAAGTGACTTGTGATCAGTTTCCACACTTACAACCATTGCAGCGTCCCATAGTCACATGATCAAAAAAGGTCATAAAATGGGATGCACTTAACAACGGTTTTTGCTCGGCAATGAAAATGTTGTGGTCGTATTTGAGGACTCCCTGTATATTTCAGCATCCCTTGTCTTGTAATATGAAGAATGCTAACAATTAAAAGATGGTAGCAATTATTAATTTATGGGTGTCTGCTATATGTAATCCAAGAGTTATGACGGCAATTGAGATGAGGATCGCCGTTGCTAAGCGATGCATCACAAAGCATGACATGGCAGCATTGCTTAGCAACAACAATCCCAGTATTTCCCATGTAACCCCAGGACTGAGCAGGTTTAAGTGAGGGCCTCATGTGATTGTAACATGGGAAAAGGAAGGAGTCTAGACAAGAGATTGGGTAGTGTGTGTGTGTGTGTGTGTGTGTGTGTGTGTGTGTGTTAGGAAGAATGTGAAGGTACCATTAGTGGTTGGGTGGGCCTAGGGAGTGCAAGTGGTGGGTGAGTGCCACGGATGGCTGTTAGGGAGTGTTGTTGAATGCTACGGGTTGTCATGCCCCCATTGGAGCCCAGATCTATGGAAGAAGATGAGCCAGAACTGGAGCCAATGGAGATCAAGGGGGAAGCTTCATTGGCTTCGGAGGAATATGAGGAGGAGTAGACAAGTCAGGCCGGGGCCTTTCAGGATTGTAGGCAGAGAGGAATGGGGATAGGATGACCAATAGAGTCTAAGCAGTGAACAAGAAAGATGGAGTTCAGGTGATGAGCAAGGACCACCCTCTCCTGATCCTCGAGCATGGAGAGTGGAGAGAAGGCGGGAACAGTGCAGGCTGACCTGACTACTCAGGAGGAGAGTGCCACGCCTCTCTCTACAAGGCACACCTGGGGACTAAGACTTGTTGAGACACTGTGGGGAGGGGCATTTGTCAGGAACAAATGCTGAATTCATGGAGTGCTGTGTGCCTTGGAAGATTCCTGGACTTCTTTGTTTTATTTCTTGCTTCCTGGATTAATTGCCTTGTTCTTTTGCTTCCTGGACTAATTGACTTATTCCCTTGCCCTGCTAGATTTCTTGTTTCGAAGCTGATGTGCTCGTAGTGTTGCGCTGGACTATTTGCAGCCTGAGGCTGCTGGAGGTGTATGTATGTGTGTGTGCGTGATCACTTTGCTCTGGGACTTGCCAGAAATGTGGGAGCATTTGGGGAACATTTGAAGCAATAAAGAGGCGGTTTGAACTGCCAGCTGACTGTGTTGCCTCTGTGATGTGCTGTCATCACACAGGTGGACATTAAGGAATGTTGGGAGGAAGGCAGATGGTGCTGCCCTGCCAGGAGCAGCTAGGAGTTGTCCTCACCGTGCACTATTACAACTGCCACCAGGCATCAAGGCAGGGAGGTTTCTGTGATGCCTTCCCCATGTGCAGCTGGGATGTGTGGCAGTGATTCCTGGCAGCTACTCAACCAAGCTACTCTCACGTGGGTCATAAAATGGGGCAAGATTCACATAACAACTTTCTTGCCCAGCAATGGAAATGTTGGTCTCAATTGTGGTTGTAAGCTTACAGTAAGGCTGTAGCCATTTCCCCTGATTCTAACCTTTTCCGCTCTTATCCCTAGACCAGTGGTGGCTAACCTTTTTGAGCTCCTGTGCCAAAAATTGTGCGCATGTGCGTGCCAACCACCCAGAAGGCAATGCGTGCAGGGGGGACCACGCCCCCTGCACATGCGCACAAGACCCCCTTGTGCACCCTGTGCATCTCTTCACATGCATGTGCATCTCCCGCACATCTCTGCACATGCATGTGTGTCTCCCACGCAATCCTCTCCCCACGCATTTGTGCCAGATACACGACAATCAGCTGGTGGTTGGGCGGCACGTGCACATGCTCAGTGGGGCTCTTCTGGGCGACCTCTCCTGTGCCAGGAGAAGTGGGTCTGCATGCCAGTTCTGGCACGCATGCCATAGGTTTGCCATCATGGCCCTAGATAGATGCCTTAAATTGACATTATCATCTGGATGTGACATTGCATGATCTGGTGAAAGAAATATTTTAACTTTGTCTTTATCTTTAATGGGTGGGACTGTGGCAGCTGGACATACTTTCAGCAAGATGTTTTATTTGCACTGGTTATGAGACTTTTGCATCTGGACAACCAGACCTAGACTGTCGGCATGCATCTTTACTCAGAAAACTATCCCCGGTGCAATATGTTGACTGCAAATTTTAAATTTTTCATCATAGTAAAATGAGTGACTGCTGTTCAATTTGGAGAAATGCCTTCTCAGCGTCAGAAGATGCCATTATCACAGGGCTGGCATCATTTTTCATCTTAAAGAAGACATTAAATAAGCACAGCAAATTCATACAGGCAAACCTTCTGCACTAAACATAAAATAAAAGCTCAAGTTGTTCAGGATGAATTATTTTAATACTTGTGCTTTGACTCAATTGGCAATAACTTTTCCAATTTATTAAAACCTACATTCTGAAGCAAAATGGGTGTACATGACCCACATTCTTAGATACTTTCAATATTGCTATAACCAACACACAATGCATTTTGGGCATCATCTCTAGGTCAAGAAATCATCTGCAGATTCCAGGTTTATGTAGGCAAGATACAGCAAATCCTAGCTTTTGAGAGAAAATCTCTTTTTGGAAAGCTAATGTGCCTTTAGTATTAACCAATAGACTGAACAGTGTGATTCTATTCTAGAGGAAGAGAGATGGCAATTTATTCACAGATTTTTGATGCTATCACAGCATATTATTATCATTACTGCTACTAAGATGTGACTAAATTTAGGAATGCAATAAAACTGCCGTACTGTACATACACAGCCACATTTTATAAAAACTTTTTTCAATTTGCAAAGTTGAATACATCTCAGTTCTGTGTAGTGTATCATTCAGATTACTCTACTTGAATTGTTTAATGTATCCCCATCATAATAATGCCCTCTTAACACAAACTGGCTAATCAATGTAGTAGAAATTTCTTGAACTATCATTCCTTATAATTTCTGACAAGTTGTGTGTGTAATAAAATTATTTTGTGCAACATTTCAAAACTCCTGTTCGTATGTGTGCATTATGAGATGAATGTACCCAAGAGGATGTAATGTAAATAATATATAGATCTTTTCCTCCTAAATTTGCAGTGAAGATAAAATGATTACTTATTAATAAATGCAAACAAAACTATAATAAGGAACATTAGAGCACGTACTTGCCAATCTATATAGCATTTGTTGTGGACCTGACCCCAGTAGCTCAAAGATTTTTCAGATAAAAAAAATAGTTTTTCCTTGAGATTTTAGGCATTTGAGCATGTAGAAAAACTGTCCAGATCTATTAATCTTTCATTAAGCTCATAATTAATCCTCTTCACACTCATCAACATATCCAAATAACGTAGCTGCAAATGATTCCATAATTAGGTTTTATAGTGTTTGGTAGGTTGAAACCACACTCAGAATCTGTGCTGGATGCTAGAGATTATACTTCCAAATCCATCCACTTTGTCAGATCTGGAAAGTGTTTATTCTGATGTGCAAATATTGCAGGTTCCATTCAGACCAATTTGCTTTTGATTTTTTTTTCCTCTTGTAAGCTTAAACTCACTGTACTAGTTAACTGTGACACTGTTTTTTAATAAGAATATTTTTTTCTCTTTTGAAAATGAGAAACCAATCTGTTCAATTCCAAAACTGAAATTGCACTGTACTACAGTGTAGTAAAAACAGACAATTCCTGGGCTTCATGCTGTAGAAATTTGTCTGTCTCTTGGACGCACAGCATGCTTGTAAAGTAATTACAGAATTAGCATCCACTTAATGGTTTTCTTGAGAGCTCATATGTGGAAAAAAAGCATTAATTTTTATGAAATTGAATTGATGAAATTGATTATGAAATTGAATCTCCAAGATATTGTCTTCTGATCCAAGAAGTGGAAAGCCATTTTTCCAAAGCAGATTAGATAATAAAGTCAGAACTGACAAATATTAATCAAAAGTTGTAACATTATTCTCTATTCCATTATTGCAGACTCTTTCTTTCTTTCTTTCTTTCTTTCTTTCTTTCTTTCTTTCTTTCT
>NW_020769321.1:4288509-4322615 GCF_900518735.1 Pseudonaja textilis
CTCTAATCAGCTAATTAAGCCATAACACCTGCAAAGGGTTCCTGAGCCTTTAAATGGTCTCTCAGTCTGGTTCAGTAGGAATCACAATCATGGGAAAGACTGCTGACCTGACAGTTGTGCAGAAAACCATCATTGACACCCTCCATAAGGAGGGAAAGCCTCAAAAGGTAATTGCAAAAGAAGTTGGATGTTCCCAAAGTGCTATATCAAAGCACATTAATAGAAAGTTATGTGGAAGGGAAAAGTGTGGAAGAAAAAGGTGCACAGGGAGGATTGTCAGGAAAAGGCCATTCAAAAGTGTTGGGGACTTTCACAAGGAGTGGACTGGGCTGGAGTCAGTGCATCAAGAGCCACCACACACAGACGAATCCTGGACATGGGCTTCAAAAGTTGTATTCCTCTTGTCAAGCCACTCCTGAATAACAAACAACGTCAGAAGCGTCTTACCTGGGCTAAAGAAAAACGGAACTGGTCTGTTGCTCAGTGGTCCAAAGTCCTATTTTCTGGTGAGAGAAACTTTTGCATCTCATTTGGAAACCAAGGACCCAGAGTCTGGAGGAAGAATGGAGAGGCACACACTGCAAGATGCTTGAAGTCCAGTGTGAAGTTTCCAGTCTGTGTTGATTTGCGGAGCCATGTCATCTGCTAGTGTTGGTCCACAGTACTTCATTAAGTCCAGGGTCAATGCAGCCATCTACCAGGAGATTTTGGAGCACTTCATGCTTCGTTCCACAGACGAGCTTTATGGGGATGTTGACTTCATTTTCAAGCAGGACTTGGCACCTGCCCAAACTGCCAAAAGCACCAAAACCTGGTTCACTGACCGTGGGATTACTGTGCTTGATTGGCCGGCAAACTCGCCTGACCTGTACCCCATAGAGAATCTATGGGGCATTACCAAGAGAAAGATGAGGGACATGAGACCGAACAATGCAGAAGAACTGAAGGCTGCTATTGAAGCCTCCTGATCTTCCATAACACCTCAGCAGTGTCACAGGCTGATAGCCTCCATGCCACGCCACATTGAGAAGTAATTGCTGCAAAAGGGGCCCAAACCAAGTACTGAGTACATATGCATGCTAATACTTTTCAGAGGTCCGATATTGTTCTATGTACAATTTTTGTTTTATTGATTGCATGTAATATTCTAATTTTATGAGAATGTGGATTTGGGGTTTTCATGAGCTGTAAGCCATAATCATCGCAATTATGACATATCACAGCTTGAACTATCTTGCTTTGCATGTAATGAGTCTATCTCATATATTAGGTTCATCTTTTAAGTTGCATCACTGAAATAAATGAACTTTTGCATGATATTCTAATTTTTTGAGTTTCACCTGTACATACAAACAGTTCCCAAGTAAACACTATATTGGTATGTTGAATTAAACTCAACATGTTGTACAACAGGAGTGTCAAACTGGTGGTGGATGTGTCATGGTAGGCCACGTCCACCTCAGCTCTGCAAAAGGAAAAAACATCACAAAACGTCACGTGACAGCAACACGATGCCACAAGTTTGACACCAATGTTATAGAATTTTGGTGAAGTCATTTAGATTTAAATAAAGTGACTGTTTGGTTGTTCTTCAAACTTTAGCAACATTTTGGAGATGGGTTTTCTATATTTCTTCTTCTTTTAAATACTCCTGTAGGGGTGTGATGATATAGCTTGCTCTCAAACGCAAGATAATTCTCTAGTTTTCCATAACTTCATGAATGAGTTCTTTGCCTTGCCATACTAGAAGTAGCAGAAGTTGATCAGCTTCCAAATGATGTTCCCAATTACATCAATCAATCTTGTTCAGGGATGGTATTAGAATAAACAAAATGCTTAATAGGAAGGATCCAGCTGCTGGAAAGTCAGGCCCTAGGGTAGGAACTGTAGAAGCAGGTCACTGAAAGAGGATGATTGAACCAAGAGGACATTCCCATGCTGTGCAGGTAGGGCTTTTGCCTATTAGAATGTGATTGATGTGGATTGCTCAGTTTCCGGGTGTTCCTGTATGCATGTGCACATGAGCACAAATTAGAAAATGCACTGCTCTCAAGTACTACAGGGAAAGCAGATCTCCAAGCCAATGAAATCTCAGGTTTAGATTTTCATCATCATGCACTTTTTTGGGTAGTTGTTTATAAGAGATCTACTTCTTTGAGATTCCACCCAGCACACTACTTGTAAATTCACAGCTGGTAAGTGATCACGGCTATCAGTTTTCCAAATGTAAGTTTCTAACATTTTAATCCTGGTGGCATCATGGTTAGAATGCAGTATTTCAGGCAAACTCTGCCCACATTTGGAAAATGGATCCAGATAGGGTTCAAGGTTGACTCAGTCTTCTATCCTTCCAAGGTCCCATATTGTTGAGGGCAATACACTGACATTAGAAGCCACCGAGAAAATACTGCAAAATACTATGGGTCTATGTTTAAGTCTACTATTGCTATTAACATTATTTAGTCAATTAACATTCACATTATTTCTCTTGTCTCTAGTATTCAGACTAAAACTTCAGTGATTTTTTTTCTGCCACGGATCCATTCTCTTAACTAACTGATACAGTCGTAGGATTCAAATCATTTTACCACTGGCTTGGTGGGCGTGGCTTGATGGACGTGCTTTGCATGTGCACACGCACCTTGCGCACATGTGTGGCACATGCGCGCTTCGCTCGCACACAGAGGCTTTCCTACTGACCTACTCCTGCACTCCTGTACTCCCGCTGTGTCTTCAACAGCTGATGCGTGGCAATCTGCTGTGTCGCACGATGCAGCTGAGCTTCAAAAGCAGGAATAAAGATCAGTATGGAGCCGGAGTGGGCGGGTGGGCCTAGCAGCTGATTGTTGGAGCAAACCTGTTCACTCCCAGATGATCTTTGGAACTACCAGTTCAGCCAAACTAGGCTGAACCTGGTACAATACTGTTAGGAATGAAAGTCACCTAACAGTTGGGTTGGCAAAATATAAACCAGGATAGTCATTTAATACTGTTGTATCTTTAAGAGAATGTTGTAATGGTGATTGGCTGAGGTTCCTCCAATGGCTATAAAATGGAGCCAGAAACCTGGTTTGTTCTCTTCTTGCATTTCCCTTTTGCCTTTTGTTTGATCGTCATTCTGCTGGGATTGCTATGAGTCTTGCAACTGTTAGCAAACTCCGTTTACTGAACTTTGTTTATGATACTGGATTTTGTTTTTGGATAATCCCTGGACCGATTGTTTTGAATACTAACTGCTTTAACCATGTATGATTTGGACTGTTTGTTGGACTTTTGTTTACCCGTTTACTGGAAGTAAAACCTACATTTTATTATTCAGTGTATCTGTATGCTGGTTGTGTGTTATTCATCACCACTTTCACTAATTTCCCTGGTTGCACTCATTCTCCTAACGGGGAATACCTTAACAAATACCACACCTGAACTGATAGTTGTTGAATGCCACTGAGCTTGTATCAGTGATCATGGTGCATGCAGGGACAATATCTCAACAGCTGGCTGTTGGAACCCTGAAGAAAGAGTCTCATTCAGCAAGCAGATTCTGGTCTGTAAACAACAAGACTCGAACAAATCATCTTGTGGATCAGTGGATCATTTTGATAAATACTTTTTTTAGTATATACTATACTATGCTATGCTATGCTATACTACAAATACTTTTTTAGTAAAGAGGAAGTATTTAAATAGATAGTTCTCAATTTATGAGCAGTCATTTTATGATTGTTCAAGTTAAAATGGCCCTGGATAATAGATCTTACAGACTGTCCAAAAGGATATTGTTTATTTTTAAATGTTTCTTTTTCGTTCTCTTTCTTTTTTCTCCCCATTTTCTTTCCTTTTACACCTCTCTCTTTCTTTCTCTTCTTGGCCTTTGTCAAGGCCTTGTTTTTTTGTGTATGTGTTGTAGATCTGTTTTTAATTGTAAAATCAATAAAAAAAATTTTTTTTAAAAAAAAAATGGTCCTGGATAAATAGCAATAGCACTTAGACTTATATACCACTTCACAGTGCTTTACAGCCCTCTCTAAGCGGTTTACAGAGTCAGCCTATTGCCCCTAACAATCTGGTCCTCATTTTACCAACCTCAGAAGGATGGAAGGCTGAGTCAACCTTGAGACGGTGAGACGCGAACTGCCGAACTGCTGGCAGCCGGTGATCAGCAGAAGTAGCTTGCAGTATTGCATTCTAACTATTGCACCACCTCGGCTTTTGCTTTACAGGCTGCACTCCAGTCATCATAAAATGTTATGCACTTTTTTTTTTGCCAGTTTCCAGCAAAAAAAAATACTCATTCCGATGATGTTTACTTAATGGCCTTCATGAAAATTTTCAACGCCCCCTGCCCCCCCAGGATTGGTCACATTGGTGCTTCAATTTATGACTATAATGACTTGGGTTTCTAGACCCAATTCTGCTCATAAGTTGAGAACTTACCTGTAATGTGGAAAACATTGTAGAACCCTTTCTTGAAATCTCTAACTACCTTCACAACACATACCCCACTGTTTGTACCTCAGCTATACAGAGAAACCCTGTTTTAACAACAAACTAGGCAGAAGGAGAAGTCCCTATTTTAAATGAGAACGTCCATTACTTGCATGATTACATCATTATTTACATCATTATGCAAAATCATTGTGGATGCTAATTCTGTTATATTAACAGTCCATCACACTAGGCTTCCTTAAAGTAGCTAATGGAAGGTCTTGCAAAAGGTAAATAGGTTCAAGCCCATCCGACCTCTTTGCAGTCTGACACTGTGTTGAAACACTCAGCAGCTACTCTGAGGAAGAAACTTCTGAACTAGCATTTTGGAATGAACAGTGTCAACATGCTAAGGATTTCCATTTAAGCAGAAAATGTAACATTAACACGATTTAATTTTTTGCGAACAGTTTTGGTGGTAGCTTTTTTTCCTTCTTGATTTTGCAACGCTATCTGTTGATATGTTTTGATTAAAATTAGGAGCAATCTGGGAAGCTAAGTTTAGATGCCGATATGAATTTCTTAAGGTCAGAAGAAGCTGCAGTTCTCAAGAAAATGATTCCCATACATGGAATTAAGATTTTCATGTAGGGATGTAAGCAAAGGGTAGGAACAAAAAGATGGGCAAGGGAAGCAGGAATAGACTTGGCCAGGTAAGGCCAAAGGAAGGAAACCAAATCCTTTCTTGGGAAGTTTTCTATGTACAGAACATCAAAAAGGTGCAGGAGAAAATACTGGGGTGGGGGAGGTTTCTCCATCTTCTCCAAGCCTCAAAAAGTAGAGATAGCTAATGCGTTTTTTAAAAATATATATTTGCCAATTATAGGCTTTGAAGCCTTTGAAGAGAATTTATCTCTTGACACCAGACATTAACAGCAGAGACCAATAATACTCTTAACAAGATCCAAGCAAAAGTTTCTACTCTGCAGGATCAGTTACCAGCCCATGAAATGGTGGTGCTCCTTAGTCACAGTGCCTTGAATAATTGCATTAGCTTTCTCAAATCTCAATTAAGTGGGAAGAATCTGTATACGATTGGTACAGAAGATGCTGCTATTCAAACTCTTTGGGCAGGGTTTATGGAAATGTTTTTAGACATTTACCTACACTTCCTGCTGACTTTTTAATTGAAACTGGACATGTTAATAAAATATCCGTACTGAAAAGTTGAGAGGTTGGGACTAATTTAACTATAGTTGGGTTTCTGCATCTATTACACAAAGACTGCACAGATTTAGACCAGAAGCGGTGAACTCTTAGTGAGAATGGGGTCTAAAAAGAACAAATTATTCCACTTCCCTAATTTTGCAAAATAAGTGCTTCAAAACTAGAAATGTTTGAATTTTTTTAAAAAAAACAGGCTTTAGCTAAATCTTGTAAGTGCAGTACTCCAGGTCTTCCCTGCTTATTACTTTCCAGGGGAGGGAATTAAAAATTTTCAGGTCCTGTCCTTGGCTGAAGCTTTCCTAATGGAACTTCAAATCAATGCCTCTCTTTTTCAGCTGCTTAATATTCCAGCAACCAAGTAACATTATCATAATCATTTCAAAGATTGGAACTTTAAAGTAACCCATGGTTACTCTAAAGTTTTTGGTTACACATTTTATCTTTGGTCTGGACAAGTAGTGTTTTGTCTCAACTCCTTTTCTTCCTTTTCCTCTCTCTTGTTCAGTTCTCATAAGCTTGTTTAATTTTGTTTTGTTTAAAGCGGCTCTTACATGATTCTGTATTAATACAACGCAAGGTATCACAACGTCATGTCAATTGAAAGAAGTACTTTCTTTTCCCTTTTTCTTTTATTGTGTACTGTATTTTTTATTATTTTTTAAAATTAGTATGGGCATGCAGACTTTTTAAGGTTATTATGAAATATTAGTGTGCAATTAGTGCACACTTTTATATTACATTTTTATTCTAAGAGTAGAATGTGTACCTTCAACCCACCTTAAATTGTTAAAAGTCAATGTTTTGCTTTGGTTTTCCAGGACACTCATTTAATAAATACGTTTTGGTTAAAGACTAGATTGGACAGATTTATTGATTAATACTTTGAGCAGACATAAAGGATTTTTATTTATAAACATCTTTCTTTTTTGGTTTAACAGGTTATTTTGTTATGATTAATGTTTATGGACCTAATTTGGATTCCTCTGCTGTATTTCATGAATGCCTTCATTATTTATATGATATATTTTGTTATTATCTTTTTGTGAGAAAGGGGATTTCCATGAAATTTTAGATCCTGAATGAAACAGGACACATAGTGATAAAATACAATTATTAGTGATAACTTTAACTTTAATATACATGAATAAATTAAATTTCATCCTTGGTATTTGTTATAACACAAACAATGGATTTGTATTTATGCTTCAAGTCTGCACTACTATTACTATTAACCTTCTCATCACTCCTTATCACCCATCCCCTCCCACTTGTGACTGTATGACAGTAACTTTGTCACTTGTATCCTTATGATTTATATTGATTGTTTGCTAGTATGATTTGATTGCTTATTGTACCCTATGACTATTATTAAGTGTTGTACCTTATGATTCTTGACTCTTGATGAATGTATCTTTTATTTTATATACACTGAGAGCATTTGCACCAAGACAAATTCCTTGTGTGTCCAGTCACACTTGGCCAATAAAGAATTCTACTATATTATTGTGGGAATTGCCTTGGAAAGATATTACATCTTGCCAATGTAGATGTTAAAATTTAGTATCAATGATTAAATCTTACTATCAACATTAAATGAAAAGATCAGATAACTGGGTAACAGCCTTGCTGGTCTTCCAAATAATATCATAATATGAAACTGGTTAATACCTTATTTTCATAAAATGCTTGAAATCTCTCCAAGAGTAGGAGTGGTGCAATGGCCTAGAGCTGGAGCTCTTGCCTCACAATTAGGAGGCTGTGAGTTCAATTCTAAGTAGCGGCAGTTATTTCTCTCCTTGTGCTCAGTGAATAATTGCTTGCGAACTCTGCATGGGTGTCAGGAAGGGTATCTGGCCAGTAAATGCTCAATCCCCCTGACTCCACACTGATGCAAGGGATTACAGGGTCATTAAAAGAAAAAAAAATCTCAAGGAATGTAGAATCTCCTCCACAAAAAATGTAATTTTTGTACCATTTTATGATTATTTCATCCCACCAAGAAGCTTTTCTAAATTTCCCCAGATTAATAGTATTACCAATTTCAATAAAATGAAGGGTACACACAGTTCCCAAATGTACATCTGAAATTATTAAAACAGTTATTAAACCTGAAAAGTATCTATCTGCTCACCTGTAACTGTAGAATAAAATTTCTGAAAAAGTTCAGAAAAATGATTAATTTCATTATCATTGCCATTTTCCTGAGGAATATTTTATTAGGGGTAGTATTTACTTTGCCACATATATTTCAGTTGAGAGGTCAATCATTTCCCAGGTTTCCAATACATTTGTTTAAATGAAGTTCATTTCTTCATTTGTTTAACAAATATTCTTTGCACGAGGCATTCGGTTGGTCGAATTCCATTTTAATAGAACTAATGTTTTATGGTGTATTCTTTCAATATTTGTTTTACTTTTGATTCAAATATCCTACATTGTGATCTATCATTTTCTGACATGAAAACAAGCTATTATCATACAATGGATAAATGTTTCAAATGTACTCCAAGCCATCCCCACTTGAACGTCTTTTTATCTGAAAAAGCATACTAATGTATTTCTTTTGCTATTTCTTTCATCTTCTCTCAGCAGTCTTTTTTTTTTCAAATTTAATGATATTATTACAGGGACATAATCAGAAATTGTTGTTTAGTTGCTAAATTGTGTCCAACTCTTAATGACCCCATGGACCATAGCATGCCCCATCCTCCACTGTTTTCCAGAGTTTGCCCAAATTCATGTTCATTGTGTCAATGACATTATCTAACATCCTCTGCCATTCCCTTCTTCTTTTGCCTTCCATTTTTCTCAGTATCATGTTCTTTTCCATTGAGTCATCGTTTCTCATTTGGTGGCCAAAGTATTTGAGCCTCAGCTTTAGTATTGTCTTTCCGAAGAACAGTCAGGGTTGATTTCCTTTAGTACAGGGGTCGCCAACCTTTTGGACCTCAGGGACCACCAAACTCTTAATTTTAAATCCCATGGACCACTAATATGAATTTTGACTGACAGTGGCTTGCTGATGTTGGTGGGTGGGTGGGTGGGTGGGTGGGAGAGGGAGAAATCCAATCTAACCTCAGAAAGCTGGCAGTGATGCTCTCTCTCTCTCTCTCTCTCTCTCTCTCTCTCTCTCTCTCTCTCTTACACACACACACACACACACACATCCCTCACACTCCCACACCCCCTCCACATTCCTAACCTGCTTTTCAGCTCCATTCTCAGGGAGGGGAGAGAGATAGATGGTATTCTGTGATCCCAAATAAAGAATGATCAGTAGGAAAACAGGGTGGAGGATTTTCCTGCAGACTTTTTTGAGATTTTCCCAAGGTCTTCATCTGCAGAGTCTGCAGGAAAATTCCCCACCCTGTATTCCTACTGATCGATTATTCTTTACTATCTCAAGCCCCATTCTCACCGGGGGGGGGGGGGGGGGGGGGGGGAACGATGACAGACTTTTGGCTTCATGCAAGGAAAACAGCAGAAGCAGCAGAAGTCTTTCTTTCTCTGCCCCAAACTCCACCAGAAATGAGTCTTTGTGAGACTTGCCATGCCAGTGCAGCCTCTTGGAGCAGGATGCCTTGCAGAGTTCCAAAGACTCATTTCTGGTGGAGTTTGGGGGAGAGAAAAAAAGACTTTTGCTGCTTTCCTTGTGTGCAGCCAAAAGCAGAAGAAAGAAGCAGAAAGTGGCCAGGCCAGGCGAGTGGGGCCCTTCCCCCCCTCCCCTCACTGCCTCGTGTTGTTTGCAATGCAAGCGACGCAAGCCTTGTGTTCCCAAGGCTGTGGGTAGCACAGCCTTGTGTTCCTGTGCAGCCTGGATTAATTGTTTTGGGGTGCCATTTCTCTGAGGACCACCAAAATTTTCTTGCGGACCACAAGTGGTTCTTGGCCCACTGGTTGGTGACCACTGCTTTAGTGTATCAATCTCTTTGCAATCCAAGGGACTCTCAAGTCAAGAGTATTCTCCAACATCACATTTTGAAAACAAACCTGAAATTCAAGCTGGACTAATGTTACATTTCTCCACTAAATTGTCCAAGAATATTATCTCAGAAAATAATTCTCTCTTGAATAAATATCAAGTAATGATAGATTAAAAAGAATATTCTTGTCTGTTGGGATCAGTCTCTATGCCTACAATAAATTAAATATGTATAAAGAGTAAGGTAACTTCGGTGAGTTACTTTCCTTTTGGAAATCTTATTGCTATTCAATAATAGATCAAAACTAAATTGAAGTCTTCAGAGTCCAGAAACTATTATCTGAACTACTTGCAATTCAAAAATAATAGCAAAACGATTATGTAAAGTATTTGTTTTGTTTTTTTGCTAAATCACAAACTGTATCTATGCCATCCAAAGATTTCCACATTTAAGTAATAAACAATAAATTAAATGCTTTCACTAAAATTGCCATTCCTTTAGCAGAGTTTGAATTTCTATTTAAAGAACTCTGATCATTCCATTTTCTTGCCAAAAGCCTTTCCTCATTTAGAGGAATGTCTGCTTCTTGAAAAAAAAAAGATATTGGATTTTATTGATTTCAATTTTAATAGAACTTTCCTTCATTTGGCTGCCCTTTAACATTCTATCACAAATGAATGAATGAATGAATGAATGAACGAACGAATGAATGAATGAATGAACGAACAGCAAACAGGTTTAGTCAATGGGCTTTAAAATATTTAGGGTATAAGGAAACAAAAGAAGACAAGAATTTGAAGGAAGATACTCTAAGAAAAAGCCTTTAAATTTTTATTAGGGAAATTGAATTTCTTGAAAGTAATAATTATGCCAATGAGTTCACCAACATCAAATGCTTTCTATTTCCAAGACTATACTAAAAATAATCTTATTATATATGCCAACATAATATATACAGATCTTGTTTAATGTCCATTTATTCAGCAACCTTTAAGGTTACAATGGTGCTGAATGAAGGAATGAATCACAAGCCTCAAAATTTTGGTCATCGCACTGCTTCCATGGTCACATGACCACAACTTGGGCGTACCTCATTAACACTGCCTTATTGTTGCCCGCCAACCTGCTGCCAGCTACCGTTGCCTAGCTTGTTGCTGGGCACCACTACTATACTTTTTTGGTTTTGTTTCTTCTTTTACACTGGTACCGTGGGGGCTTTCTCTGTCATGGTGGCTGGGGCTTTATTGTTTGCACTTGACAAGGACCTCCATTTGCATGCTAGCCAGGACCTCCATTTGAGCCCTACTTAGGGCTTCTGTTCATGCGCAACACAGGGCCTTGTTTTGCATGCCAATGAGGACCTCTTCTGCCAGGGCCTGCATTTCCACCCCACCCAGGGCCTCCATTTGCATGCTAGTCAGGGCCTCCACGTGTACTTCCCTAGAGCTTCTGTTCGTGCATCAGCATCAATTTTGTGCCTTTTGCTTTTCTTTCTTGTTTTTATTTAGTTGATTTCAAAAAATAAAAAATGAAAGTTACATGATTGGAAAAAAACACATGATTTCAAAAATTCCAAGCATTTTTTTTTTTTTGGAGGAACAACTACTGGATCCCGCATATAAATCTGAAATATGCCATAAATTGAAGAAAATGAATCTTAAATATAACCAGTTATTGCTAAAGAAAATCTTAGTAATAAGTAACCTCTAAAAAGTAAAACATCCAAAACTAGAAAAAACAAATTTCAAATGCATGTAACTAAAATATTTTAAAACCTGTTATCAAAACCAAAAAAAGTGGTGACAGCAATGTAGAGAAATTCTCTGTATATGACACAACTGTGACTCAAAATCCTTCTAAGTGAACTAATGTGGAATATTTACATCTGGAGAAGTGGCACTGATCTTTTTAAAGATAATTAATAGGCCTTTTCTGAATTATTTTTTCATACCGGTTTGCAAGAATAAGAAAACTATTGTTGAATATAGAAATTATTTGTTCCTTGTTGTCCAGCCACGGGTGAAATACTTTACACTTCTGCCCACTCTAAAGGGCAGATCAGAAATCACCTAAGTTTCTTCTCTCCGTATCGATTCTGATTGCTTGTAATATTTTGCTTTGATCAGCAATCCACAGATTTTCAGTCACACTTGACTGTAAAGACTTACCTAAATGACATGTGATCATTGCCCTCTATAGATTCAGAACAATATAGCTGAAACAGATCCAAGAAACATCTTAATAACTTCTATTAAACCTCTTTATGAAGTTGACAAGTGAGTCCAAGTTAAAGAATTTTTAAAATACATTCTTGACCTTGGATATTTTCTAAAACTTCTTGGCAGGAGCTTTTATCTAGCTAAGTCTCAAGCAGTTAAAGCAGCAATAGGTTTCTCATTTGTTTCAATTTTAGCTTGTTGTTCTTTTAACTCCCTCTTGATCTCATCGTATATCCTCTCAATGTTCTCAATCTCATTTCTAAGATTTGAAAACAAAAATGTCTATTCATCTGATTGACTCAAAACTGCTTAATTCACAAGAATGACATCAGAAGGAATTTCTGGGGTAAACATAGCTCTCGCTCTATCTCCTAGAATTGGGGTCCCAGTCAAAATTTCCACCTGTTGAGAAGAAGTAGACCAGGGGTGCCAAACTCAAGGTCCAGGGGCTGGAGCCGGCCTATGGGGTGCTTACATCTGGCCCACGCGGCCACCCTGAAAAAAGCAATGGACCGGCCCATGGTGTCTCTGCCAGCAAAAACAGAGCTCAGTGGGGGCTGCACGCAGCCCTTCCGAACTCCGTTTTCACTGGCAGAGAGTTGCAGGAAACTGTCACAGCCGAAAACAGGCTCAGGTGCCTGTTTTTGCTGGTAGAATGCTCAGACCACCACCAGTGCCCCCAACTTGAGTGACATTGAGCTAGCCATGCCCACCCCAGCCCCCCGAGATAAAACACAACCCTGATGCAGCCCTCAATGAAATCGAGTTTGACACCACTGAAGTAGATAGTTTCTCATTTGATACCTCACTTCCCACTTCTGCCACAGCATCTTTGTTTGGGGCATGTTCAGGCATCAATGACAGGCATCTCTGCTGTAAAATAATGAGTGGGGGGGAGGAAGAGGCTGCTCCTTAAGTTTATGAGGCATTTTTATCTTCTCAAATTACTAAAAGTGACACAAGTTTAATTAGATTTTCAAGTTGCCATTTCTCTTCAAACACAGTCCACAAATTTTATTTTTGCAGTTTACAGGGGACAGAATAAAGTGCATCTTAGCACGTCACAATTTTGCCGGAAGTGTAAATTTACATCTTCAGCTGCTTAATAAGCTATCTGGACGTTGGTGAAGTCTTTCTATGAATGATAATGGATTCCCAAATGTTGAGACATTGCAGTATTGGAATGGATAGCCCTTAAACATCAGAGCTTAAATGTGTAGTTGCATTATTGCATATACACTGTATGAAAGGAAAGTTTAAAATATGAGTGAGATTTATAAATAAATTGAAATCCCTTTGGGTATAGATGGATAGCTATTCTAAAACCCGTCTATATAGGGAGATGTATTAAATAAAAATATAAATGTAATAGCATTTTATCACAAGTTTATAGGAATTTATACTACACAAATGAGTCACTGCTAAATAATGAACAAACAGCAGTATATGATTACATGAGCAAGTGCTTATGAAGCCATCTTCACTGAATAATTTTCATTGATGTAGTACCAGGAAGAACAGGAAAGACATTTTGTTACCATCTTGATATTTGCTAAACTTAGGGGAGATGGAGATCTTGCTAATGCTATAGCATCATCTGGTATTGCAGAATCATTGATGCCCGGTGGTAGAACAGCACATTCAAAGTTTAAGATGCCCTCAAAGTGAATGAAAATGTTTTTTGTAACATGGGAAAAAACTCCAATACTACAAATTCGATTGGACCTGTGAGGTTTGTTGTCTGAAATGAGAGGCCCATGATTAGGAAAAAGAGACTGTAGACTGGACTCTCTTCACAATATACAGTATGTGGCATAAATGAGGCCTTGGGAGGAATTTTAACCATTTGCTATGGCAATTTCCATCAGCTTCAAGAATTGTGAAGACAGTAAATGATGCTGATGTGGAGAATTTATGCATTTTTAAAAATCATTCTTATGGAAAAGCTTTGTCAAATTTAAATTTAAGAGAAACATGCAATTGAGTGTGGGAGAAAAAGATATTGGATGTTGGAGAAGACAACATTCAGAAAATGATGAAATAGAATTATCTGAAGGTATGGTTTTGCCTGCAAAACCTATGGAAGATTGAATCTATTTGATTTGATAATTCTACAGAACTGTTCTCAAACAACTCTATATCTTGGTTCTCTTCAATGAAATGATGACAAACATCAATTCCACTTGCATTAGATGGTTCCTGGGAGCATAAAACAAAGTTAACAGATAACAGTTGGAAGGGACCTTGTAGGTCATCTAGTCCAACCCCCCACCCAAGCAGGAGACCCTACACAATTTCTGACAAATGGCAGTCCAATCTCTTCCTGAAGGTCTCAAGTGATGGTGGTCCCACTACTTCCGAGGGCAACTTCTGTTCCATTGGTTGATTGTTCTCACTGTCAGAAAGTTTCTCCTTATTTCCAGATTAAATCTCTCCTTGTTCAGTTTCCATCCATTATTCCTTGTCTGGCCTACAAGTGCTTTAGAAGTTGTTCCTTCAATGCTGTCATGGAAGTTGCTAGAACAGAATTACTTGATTCAGTTGAACTCTCTGCATTGTCACCACATAAACTGGAACTGAAGATAGGATTTCCTCCAGCATTTTAATTAGGAACTTGGATCTCCTAAGGGCACAGGTGTCAAACTCATGGTGTCATGTTGCTATCACATGAAGTTTCACGACATTTTTCCTATTCATGGACCTGTGGTAGCCGTGGCCTGCTTGTGATGCATCCAGCCCATGGGTTGCTAGTTTGACACTCCTGTAATCTAAGGCTTTACAGTGGTATGTGAATGATCACGAAAGAACTCCTCAAAAATCTCTTGTAGCAAAAATAAACACTGGTGTACTCAAAAATGACATTGTCATGATTCCAGTTATTTAGTTTAGTATAGTTTAGTTTATTGTCATTGCACCTCTACAACGAAATTAAATACCATCTTCAGTGTACACTTTTACATATTTATCAGAAAGTGAAGATGTTCCTCATCACTATTAAGAAAGTGCTGATTTATTTCGAGAAGCTGGTATTTCAGTAGGATCAGCTGTATGCTGCTTTAACCTAAGGAAAAAGAAATGAAAACATTAAGAGTGTTTTTAAGCATTGGCAGATCAATCAAACATCATCATCAAAAGGGTCCTTATTAAATGAAAAGCGCCTGTATTTGTTTTGCTATTCATCTTTCTTCTTTAATAAAATGTTTTTCTTCTTTAATTTTGCAACCAAAATAATAGGAGTCGGCTGATGTTCATTGGGTTTGTTAAGGTAAGGAAATATCTCTAAAAGGATGACTCAATGGGTCATGGGTACTTCATTTTCATTAAAATTAATTATTCAGTCAGCATATGTGTGTTTCCATGGTTTTGGTTGGAGACTCCTGCTTTATACCTATTTATCCTCACAGAAAAATACTTCAGAACTATCCTCAGATCTTGTTGTGGTCAGCCGGCAGCAGGTGCAGATGGCTGAGGACAGCGAGGACTCAGATGAGGGGCCAGGACCATTAAGGAGTGGACTGTTGCCTTCAGAGACTGTGGGGGCTGGCAGAAGCGATGAGGAGGTTCCCAAGGAGTCTGTGCCAACTGCATGTGTGTGCAGTATTGCTCGCAGGAAAGGGCAGCTGCACCAGCACAGACGACATGGGAGTAAGGCTGCAAGGTAATGGCCCCTCCTTCAAGAAGATAAAAGGCAACTGTGAAGTGAACATTTTTTGCAGGAAGCAAAGACATTTTGAAACTCAGCCTCGTGGACATTACAGTATCTTAAGTTGGTATTTGAAGACTCTTGTGTTGTGAAATATTTCTTATCTGTGATTCTTGGCAGTCTTGTAGAGTTTTGGCAAAGTTTGTGCTTATCAAAGTTAATTAGTTTGCAGCAGTCTTTTAACCAGGGATTCGTAAGACTCATTAAAAAGTTTCTGTTCCCTTTGATTATTGTTTGTCTTATCAGAAAAGGGTTTGGGTCAGAACAGATCTTGCCTAGCCCATAAAACTAAATTACATACAGTAGAAGAATAATCAGAGGTGTCTATGGAAATTCTCAATCATCCAGGTCATGGTTGTCCTAAAGGTGCTTTTTCAAGAGGCAACTGGACTTTCTGGTTCTCTTTGAAGATGTTTCGCTTCTCATCCAAGAACAAGAACCAGAGGTCTTGGCACCTTTGATTACAAGTAGTCCTTGATTTAGGGCCACAATTGAACCAAAATGTATGTGGCTAAACAAGACAGTTGTTAAGTGAATGTGGCCCATTTTGCAATCTTTTTTGCCCAGTTTATGAACTTCCCTGCCATGGTTGTTAGTAACACTGTTGTTACATGAATAACATTTCCACATTGATTTTGCTTGTCAGAAGGTTACTAAAGGTGATCACATGGCCTTAGAACACTGCAACTACCGTATTTCCCCATGTATAAGCACCCCCTTTGTATAAGCCACCCCCCCAATTTTTGGACTGTGAAGTTTTGAAAAAAATATTTTATTAGAGAAACAAGTTATGAAGAAAGAAAATTTACAAAGAAACAAAATTCAAGATTCATAATAAGTTTCTCTTCCTGCTTTCTCCATCTGATGATTGCCCTCCGATCTGGTGGAGGTCCAAATTCCCGCTCAGCTGCATGATTACCAAATTCTTTGGCAAACTTAATGACTTTTAACTTAAAGCTTGCAGTGTAGGCTTGTCTCTTGTCCATTTTAGAATTTCAAAATAACACAGTAATGAATACTGTGTACAATCTTGCAAGTCGCACAAAAAAAACGACGGTGCTGCAACACTGTCTGTCCCGCGATCGCCGGCAGGTCGACTGGACGGTCGCTGCCAAGCCCGGGCGGCGTCCGTACGGGCGGCGACAGACGAAAAAGCTTCAGACAAAAGTCGTCCGCGACGTCTAGATCTACAATTTCGGTCATGACGTCGAAGGCGGTGCGGGCGACGCCTGCAATCTACGCATCAGAACGAGAGTACGGTAGGAACAAAGCATTCAGGCCGATGCCTAGCTATCGCGTACTCGCACTCGTAATCACTTACACTTTTTATCACTTACAATTTTTACAAAAAAGTATAGCATACTGCTAGAAAACCAGTTTATTCCTACTTTATTATTTTATGCATTTTTCACGTATAAAAAGTGTACCTGCTTTGTATATGCCACCCCCTACTTTTTGGGCTTGAAAATTTTGGAAAAAAGGGGTGGCTTATACATGGGGAAATACGGTATCATAAATACATGCCAGTTGACAAGTGTCCGAATTTTGATTACACAATCATGGGGGTGCTGCAACACTCATAAGTGTGAAAAATTGTAATAAGTCACTTTTTTCTGTGTGGTTTTAACTTCAAATGGTCACTAAACAAACGGTTGTAAGTTGAGGAGTACCTGCAATTTCATCCATGAAAATATCTGATGGTAAGAAATTATACTATTGATTTGCTAGCTTTAATATGTATGGCCACCCATGTCAAACAACTAGCTCTGGCTACAAACACTCATAAAATCATTTAAAACCAATTAAGAACACAATGCAAAAAAAAATTAATCATATAACAGTCCAGACAATAAAATATCCCAGGGGAGGGAGGAGCTGGCGTTGCGGTGGTATAGCATGCGATCTTTAAGCTCTAAGATCGCTGCTGATATCTCCATTGCAGGACGGTCCCAACAGACCTAAACCGTCCCGTAGAGACGGTGACTGAGGAGGGCACATCCTGTTGATTCCAAGGACATCACGAAGTCCCTGGTAGATCCAGGAGAAGCCCTTGTTTCCTGCGGTGGAGAGGTAGACATTAAAGCTGCTGAAGCCGGGACAGGAAGAAAGCTGGAAAGAAAGTGTGCCAGTTTGGTGAGATAATTTTCTACTTATTTTTTTCTGGTGAGAATACCCTAAAAGACTAAAAATTAAATTTAAAAGGAAAGATAAAAGTGCTCAAGTGGCGAGATTAAGCACAAATTAAACCTGAAGGCTTTTTTTTCCTTTTTATTGGAACTTTGGCTTTTTGTAAAAACTTTTCAATTTTTAAACTGTACTGGTCTTTCCTTTTTAATTTTTTTTCCTTTCAAAAGAACTCTTTGGAAAAGTTTTTTTTTCTTCTCTTTTCTCTTTAATAATTTTAGACTCTTTTTATTTTTTTATTCCTGGTTTTAATATTAGAGGGGAAGAGAAAGGAAAGGGAAATAAGTAGCCCTGCCACTTGGAGGTTTGGATACATTGTTTTCCTTTCTTTCTTGTTGATACATTTGGTACATTCAGGGACTCTGTGCTTTTCATTGAAAAGATAGTGGGAAGAACATGTAGATTGTTTATGCAGGTGCTCTTCTGTGGAACTACTGAAAGCTGGAGTCTGGATTTGAAATTGAAGAAAGAAGATTGAAGTGACCTTGAAAAGAGAACTGGAAATTTTGTTTTTTGATTTAGTAAAGAGCCTCAGACATATAGTGGCAGTGCTTTGCTTATTGACAGAATTGCATTTTCTCTTTCCTTTTTTTTCTATCCCCCCCCCCAGTTGGATTTTTATATTTGGACTTGAGTCCTTTGATGCAGAAATAAGACTACTTTTTTCCCCTCCCTCCTCCCTTCGTTCTACCTTTTTTAGCAAGGGGAATATCCAGATTTCTGTCTTTTTAAATTGTTTTCCTAATTTTTTTAATTTTTTCATCCATTTTCCATTTTCCATTTTTTTCCTTTTTTCCCTACATAATTGGAACCAATTGGATTAAGGTATTCAAGCGCCTGAAGATTTTTTCCTCCCCACCCCCCTTTTTAATTTTTTTGCTTTTTTTTTACTGGAGTGGCAGTTGGCTGCTCTTGCTTTTTCTCCTCAATTTTCCTATTAAGTATTCTAAGATGAGAAGAAAGATACCAGCCTCAGTTTCTTCAATCCCGACTTCTTCCTCCTCATCATCTGGAGGACAATCAATACAGGTGATGTTACAACAAGAGAAGGAGAAAGAAGTGACACTGCAGATGATTATGCAAGGAATTCAAAAGATACAAGTAAAAACAGATAATATTGAAAAGAGAAAGGAGAATATTGAACAAAGAACTAAAAAGACAGATGAGAAAATTGAAAATATTCAAAGATGATGATGCAATACGAGGACAGAATTAAGAAAATTGAAGAACAAGATGTACAAAGAGATAAGAAGATTGGAGATATGGATACCCGATTGAGTGAAGTGGAAAGAGACAAGGGCAGATCTCTGCGATCATTGGGATGGAAATTGATAGATCAGAATTCTATCTTAGATTTCAAAATATAGAAGAAAAGGGTGAAAACTTTGCTCAAATGATGACAGAAATCCTAGCAGAAGCATTAGAGGTAACTAAAGAGAAGATGATGGATGGAATGGACTAGGTTTTTCGTGTCTATACAAGATATGCGATGAGAAATAAACTGCCAAGAGAAGTTCATATCAGATTTACTAAGAAAATAATTAAATCACAAATATTGTAGGCGGCAAGAGAAAAAACACTAAAGTAAAAAGATAAAGAAATAGTGGTACTGAAACAGGTACCAAGAAGAGTGAAAGAGATAAGAAGAGAATATTTATTCTTGACCAAAGAGTTACTTAAGAGAGGAATAAATTACAGATGGGTGATACCAGAAGGTCTCATGTTTACCTGGCAGGAACAAAGACACAGAATTGATACAGTTGAAAAAGTTGAGTTGGAATATTTCAGAGGAAGGGAGGAAGATACAAGAAAAGAAGAGTCGTTAATTGAATTTCAAGAGGAATGTATAGCAGGAATTGAAAAAGAAGAAGGAGCTGTAGATGGTGTACCCAGAGAGCAATGAGAACCAAGATCTACTAGAGCAACAAATCCTTCTTATAAAGTCTAAAATGGATGAGAGAAAACTGATTACAATTAATATAAATGGACTTAATTCAGCTATTAAAAAAAGAAAAGTATTTCATAAGTTAGAGAAATTAAAATTTGATATAATCTGCCTACAAGAAGTACATATTAAAAAACAACACGATTATATATCGAAACAACAAAAATTAGGGAAATTATTTACAGTGTTGACACAGTGTAAAAAGAGAGGAGTAGTGCTATACATTAGAGATGCAATCCCTGCGGAACAAATATATACAGAGGATGACGGAAGGATTTTGATGGTGGAGATAATGGACAATAATCTAAAGATACTTTTAATAGCAATTTATGCTCCAAATGATAAACAA
The DNA here is from genome assembly GCF_900518735.1 of Pseudonaja textilis. The sequence continues at coordinate 4,308,485 of NW_020769321.1, forward strand.
GAAGATTTTTACAGGAAATTACATAAGAAAATAATTGAGCTGGACTATGCTAATATCTGTCTGATGGGAAATTTTAATGGAATAATAAATGACAAATTGGACTATAAAACACAAAAAAACAGCAAAGAAAGCTAGAAAGACATTGCCAAAATCCTTCTTTCGAATGGTAGATGAGATAAACTTAAAAGATGCATGGAGAGAGAGAAATACGGAAAATAAACAATATACTTTTTATTCAAATAGACATGCATCATGGTTTAGAATAGATATGATATGGATGTCAACAGAATTGCTTTCTAACATACAAGACATTGAAATAGAAGCAAGTACCTGGGCATATCACAATCCAATAACACTTGTATGGAAAGGACAAAAAAGGAGATCTAGATGGACTTTAAATAATACGATATTAAAGGAAAAAGACTTTAAACAGAAACTGAGAGAGAATTGACTTTTTTCTTTAAAGAAAACACAAAAAAGGATACATGATTAAAGAACCTCTGGAACACGATGAAGGCTTATACAAGAGGCTTGATAGTGGACTATACAAGGAAAAGAAATATAAAACAGAAAATAAACCCTTTAAAATATTGGAAGATGACTACAAGAAGTTGGAAAAAAAACTACAGAAACTTCCACAAAAAAAGGACATTAAAATTAAAATGGACATAACTAAACATAAAATGGAGCTAATGGAAAAAGAAGAAATAGCACAAAAAATTAAAAATGCTAAGTAGAACTATTTTGAAAGTGCAAACAAACCAGGCAGATGGCTAGCATATAAATTGAGAAAGGAAAGAGACTTGAGAAGGATAAATCAATTGATAAATGAACAAGGACATGTATGTTATGGAAATGCAGAGAAGAAAAAAATTATTCGAGATTATTATGGAAAACTGTACCATCAAGAAAATGTTCAGGAAGAAAGAACTCAACAATACTTACAGGAAGCAAATTTGCCTCAAATACCCAAAGATATTGAAATAATGTTAGAAAGTAACATAACCATGATGGAATTAACAGAAGCTTTAAAAAAGCAAAACATTGGGAAAATACCAGGTCCGGATGGTTTACCAGTGGAATTTTATAAGACATTCCAGGAAACATTGAATCTTCACTTATTAGAAGTTATGACTGAAGTTATGACAAAAAAGAGAATACCCAAAACATGGTCAGAAGCATATATCACATTTGTACTGAAGGAGGACACAGACCCACAGCAAGTTAAAAACTACAGACCAATATCACTATTAAATTCAGATTATATAATTTTTGCTTCAGTTCTGGCAGAAAGACTGAAAAGATACTTAAACAATTTTATTCACCCTGATCAAAATGGATTTCTGCTGAAGAGACAGATTAAAGATAATATAGAATAATTTTAGATACACTGGAATACTATGAGGCACATCCTGAAAAACAAATAGTTCTGATGTTTTTAGATGCACAAAAAACTTTTGATAATGTGAATTGGCGTTTTATGCTGTTACAATTGGACCAAATGGGCTTTGGTAAAAAATTTACTCAAGCCATAGAAATGATATATCATAAACAAACTGCAAAGGTTATGATAAATGGAGAGTTAACAGACTTTATAGATATAAGAAAAGGGACTAGACAAGGCTGTCCACTGTCACCTCTGCTGTTTGTGTGAACACTGGAAGTGCTGAATAGGAACATCAGAGAAGAAAAAGAAATGAAAGGAATGAAAATTAAAAAAGAAGAGTATAAATTACAAGCTTTTGCAGATGACCTAGTATTTATATTACAGGATCCATTGGAATCAGCACCTAAACTGATAGAAAAGATAGAAGAGTATGGGAAAGTAGTAGGTTTGGAAATAAATAAAGATAAAACAAAGATTTTAGCAAAGAACATGTTAGTAAGACGAAAGAAAGAATTGGAGGAAGTTTTGGGGATCCAGGTCACAAATAAGATTAAGTATTTAGGGATACACATAATACCAAGATGTAGCACGCTTAAGGAGGATAATTATTTTAAACTTAAACCACAGATTGCAACAGACTTGATAAAATGGGAAAATTTACAATTATCACTGATTGGAAGAATATCTACAATTAAGATGAATGTATTGCCTAGAATCTTATACTTATTCCAGACAATTCCAATCAGATTAGGGAAAGAATTTTTTGAAGATTTAAACAAAATAGTGCTAAAATACATTTGACTGGGGAGGAAAGCGAGAATAAAACTTAAATTGTTACAAGATGCAAGAATAAGAGGAGGATTTGCTTTGCCCAATTGGACATTATACTACCAAGCGACGAGTCTGATATGGGTAAAGGAGTGGATAACGCTAAGGAATACTAGACTTTTGAATTTAGAAGGACATGACTTGCTGTTAGGATGGCATGCCTTCCTCTGGTATCAGGGAACTAAAACTCAGGGGTATTTTAGAAGACATTATATTCGAGAAGCATTGTTTCTAAACTGGGAGAAGATAAAAAAGCAAAATTATTTAAAAATTCCACTATGGCTATCTACTATTGAAGCTTTTTCCTATCCAATAATATATAAAAAGGAACAAACAGTTAGATATGGTGAGATATTGAATGAAAAGGGTGAACTTAAATCTATGCAAGCGTTGGAAGAACAAGGTATAAAAATGAATTGGTTTTCATATTTGCAAATACAATCTAGATTTGATAAAGATATTAAAACAGAAGGTATCTATGATAAGTTGACTGATTTAGATAAAATTTTGACAGGTACTGATGAAAAAGTAATAAAAAAACTTTATGGACATTTGCAAGTGTTTAAATTCGAGGAAGAACAAGTAAAAGAAACAATGATTGCGTGGGGGAAAAATTTTGGATATGGGATTGACTTAGATAAATGGCAAAAATTGTGGTCTCAAAATTATAAAATGACAATGTCAACTGCATATAAAGAAAATTTGTATAAGATGTTTTACAGGTGGCACACCCCTGATGAGAATTGCGAGGATGTTCAAGAATAAATTGGATAAATATTGGAAATGTCATCAGATACCTGATTCATATTACCATATGTGGTGGACATGCTCGGATGCAAAAAGATATTGGACTATAATCCACACATGGTTGGAAAAAATGACAAAACAACACATAGACTTTAAACCTGAGATATTTTTATTGGGAATTATACCAGAAGTTTATTGTAAAAAATTGAAATATTTGATTGTAAATGTTTTAACAGCGGCTAGAGTTGTATTTGCTAAGAATTGGAAAAATGAAAAAATACCTATGCAGGAGGAAATTATTAAGAAAATCATGGACTGTACCGAAATGAGTAAATTGACATTTGAAATTAGAGAACAAAAGGATAACCAATTTTATATGATATGGGATTTATTTTATCAATGGTTAGATAAAAAGACATGGTAAAGAAATAATTAGTAAGCCTTACAATAAAAGTTAATAGATTGATATAGAATACAATATAAAATATATAACCATTGGAGTCATGTATAAGATTAAATCATAATGAAAATTGGAATATCTCGTATGAAATGATGGAAAAAGAGTTTAGTCAAATGAATGTTTAATAATTGATATTACATAAACACAAGCTAGATTGATAAAGTGAGAATTTATATAACTTGTGAGTAATGGTAAAAAAAGGATAGCACAAAAGATTGTAACCAACCGACACACTGTATGTATATAATTGAAAGAGGGTTTTATGTTTTTATGTTTTGTTTGTATGTTTGTTGTAAAAAATAAAAACTTTGTTTAAAAAAAAAATATCCCAGGGATTCTCTTTAGCCTTTCCTTCCCACTCCCCTCAAAACATACAAACATACACCAAAAGTATTTGCTAAGCTGATTTCAAGGGTATTTGAAGAACCTCTGATATATTCTTGCTTGGATTTCATAGCATCAGAACTACCTTGTCCCCTACTGTAGCTTCAGCTGTCTTCATAAGTGATGTTTGTGTTTGTGCAAGTAACAGCAGGAGAACTCCCTGTGGGCTATGAACTACTACACGAGGCGCAAGAAACTGAATCATAATATATTGTTATCTTTTAGTCCTTTTTCATGTTTTATTAATGCTTTCTCCTTTGCATATTAGTTAGATGAGCCTTTCCTCTTTATGTTAATGTTTTATCCAAGAGCAACATCGTTCTACAATATTTCTTAGCTAGACAGCAAAAAACCAAACCAAACTGTAAATCTGCTTAAAACACAGCAAAATCTGGTTTAGAGTTCTGCTCTTTTTGTATTACATCTATCCCCTAATATTTTTGAAACAGCTGTCCAGTCATTTGCAATGTTGCTGCATTTTCACTTGGTATTTTTAAATGAATCTTGTAGCATATACCCTGTTTCTCCAAAAATATGGCCTCCCCCAATAGGAAGTCCCAGCATGTTTTATAGGCATGAAATGAAATTAAGGCCCTCCCCCCAAATTAAGGCCTATATTAAACATGCAAAATGGGGGGGAATGGCGGGGGGCTTGTCATTAGGAAGTACTTTTGTTGCACACCCAGATATGGTGCTACCTGCATTGACCTCGATATTGGTGGGGCACTTCGTATCGGAAGACCTTCTGTCACTGTTGCTTTCCCTTCTCCCTGTGCTGCCACAGCGTTTGGAGCAACGCCGTGGTGTTTGGCACAGCCACGTGGCTTTGGTGCAACCACACGCGGCCAGCCAGGGTTCCTCCCTGCAAATGGAGCCTGGCGGAGATACTCAGCATCAGGTGCTGCTTTCTTGGCCAGTGGGTCTAGCATAGAGAGCCTGAAGCCACCCGTCCTTTCTATCCCTCACCCAGCCCGTCCCGGTCCCCACGCATCTCCAAACGTGCCGGCAGCTCCAAACGCTGCAGCAGCACGGGCATCGGCACTCACTCAGTGGGGTTCAGCTTGGAGCATGCGGCGCGGGCCATCGCCTTGCCTCCTTGTCCATGGATGGGTGGGCGCTATCACTGCCTCGGGCAGCCTCTCCCAGTGGCCACTTCAGGGTCAGGCTGGAGGGACTTGGGAAGGAAGCCAAGCTCGGGTCGGCCCGGCTCTTTCGCTTGGCTGGCGGGGCACACCCGCGGCTCACTTTCCTGGCTCTGCCAAGCCCACCCGGCTCCGGCGCGGCCCTGGTGGATGAGCGGATGGCCCAGCGGGGAGGCGCCCAAAGCAGAGCTCCGCCACCGGGCATAGGAGGGCCTGCTTGTCAGCTGCACTGGGTGCCCCAGGCAAAGCTTTTTGCATTCTGCCCAGCGCCAGGCAGGGATGGCAGCTGGGCGCTTCCCCCAGGGTGGGTCAATACTGCACTGCGGCCCCGGGAGATTCACCTCCCCATGTGGGATTGGGCTGCCCTCTTGGGCAGGGGAGGCTTTGTCGTACCGGTAGTAGGATGTCATTTTTAAAAGAATGGGCTTTGCCTTCGAACGATGCCCGGGAAGGCGGCGACAGGAGCAATTGAAGCTGTGTCTCCACCGGGCTCCGGTTGCAGGGAGGAGCCCTGGTCGGCCCAGCGTGGCTGCGCCAAATGCCGCATGGCTGTGCCAAATGCCATGGCGATGCTCCAAATGCTGCAGCAGCACGGGAGAAGGGAAAGCAACGGTGGTGGAAGGTCTTCCAATACGAAGTGCCCCACCAACACTGAGGTCAACATCCAAGCTGTCACCACCTGCCTGCCCGAGGATGCAAGGGGGGGGGGAATTAAGTCACCCCTGAAAAGATGGCCTAGCCATTTTTTCGGGGTTCAAAAAAAAAAAAAGACCCGGCCTTATTATATGAGAAACACGGTATATACTTTTCCAGTACACAATTCTCAGTGCTATGCATGCTCAATTCAGACAATGCATTCTTTTGTAGTCAGTAAATATATTTAAAATTCTTAGAGATGTACATTAAAAATAAAATTAAAAAAATTAAATTAAATTAAAAATGCTTTTATTTTTTTTTATTTTGATTTGTCAATTGCTTACAAGATAATAGGTATAAGTATATACATAGTTATGAATACATGAAATGGGTACATATAAGAAAAATAAAAGAAACAATAGGACAGAGATGGTAGGCACGATTGGTGCGCTTATGCACGCCCCCTACAGACTTCTTAGGAAAGGGGTGAGGTCAATAGTAGACAGCCTAAGGTTAAAGTTTTGGGGGTTTGGAAAAATGCTTTCTCTAGTTCAGATATGCTCATGTCTTTAGGATGAACATTTTCCCCAAAAAATTATGTCAGATTCTTAGTATATAGGATTGTTAAAACCATTTGTATTTTAAAAGAAAAAAGTTGCACATTCAAGCTTAAACTGCAGTGTTTTCTCCATGTTCCTTGGTAGCGTTTGCTGTCAAATAGCCAAAGCCTTTTAATGTGATTCAGAAAAGTAGAAAGTCCAGAAACAAAATGTATTAAAATGGCTGACTCAGATGATCCTATCTTGATTTTTTTCCCCCATGCATTTTCATTTGCGCTCATTCTTTCAGTGCAATGTTTCATTCTTTAGCTGTTTATTTCTGTCAGTTCAAAAACCCCATTTCATAACAGGGTAATCGTATTGATTGATCCAGCATATTGCATCTTTCCTATTTTCCTTTACCGGTTCTCAAAGCACATTTTGAATTTTGAAGAGCATTTCATGAATCCGTGAGCAATTTAAAAAAAATCTATACAATGAATTCATTACCATCCTGGTCGCTGAACATTGGCAATGTTTGCAATACAAAACTGATTTCAGTAATCTTTTAACTTTGCGTAATTTAAAAAATGAAAAAAAATTCATTCATCCAAAAAATTTACAATGCGTACAATGCAACATATCGTCCCAGTACAGAAGTACAGTATGAATTTTAAGTAGCGCAACATACTTTCAATTGTTTTTGGTCCTTTTTTTTAAGCTACAGGATTTGTAGCACTTTTTAGTTTAAATTCTAAAATATGAAATTTGTTCAAAATATTTTTAAATCAGAAGTGTTATTGCATTTGCCCGTTTTAACATCAATATGAATTAAAGTGGATTATAATGGTATTTTGTAATCTCCAATTACAGAATATCTTCAATATCTGGCAAGTAACTTTGATTTTGCAGATCCTTGAGAGATCTGCTTTCATGGACTACACTTTAAGACTTACTGGTCTAGAGATTATTGTAAGCCAGATATGCAACAATCTTTACATTGTTGCTACTATCTCTATTTTCCTACCCCCTCTTTCACACATGATTGTGTAATAGAAAACAGGTATGATTGTCTTGGTATGAGGCTTTGTTTTAGCTTATTTTCTCATATTTATTCATTTTAAACATGGGAATCAGCTGAGGTATGAGAGGATGGTGATCACTGTAAATGTGCCATTCAATATTTAGAAATGAATGAGGTGGAAATAATATAAATATTTAATATAAATGTATTAACAATATAACATATATATGTTTAATCAGTTTAATTTTTGTGCTAATTCACTTTCTAAATCTTATAATATGATCCTGAAGGTTTTCTGATGAGAAAGTTGGTGTACAGGTCACTGGCCTTATCTCCGACTTCCAGTTCTGAGATAGAAGCAGCAAATAAAGACTGGATGTATGGCGATGTAAGCTCAATCACTGACTTGGCTTAAAACAGGGCTGTCAAACTCCTGGCCCATGGGCCAGATGCATCATACGCTGGCCATGCCCACATCTGGTTTAATGAAGGGGGGGGGAGTCCTAATATGTCACCGTAATGGCATGAGTTTGACACTCTGGCTTAGAAGGTCACTGATAGGAATAATATTTACTATCTCCTGTTATTCCTTAGTACTGTGTTTCTCATATAATAAGGCCGGGTCTTTTTTTTTTTTGAGCCCCCCAAAAATGGCTAGGTCGTCTTTTCGGGGGTGACTTAATTCCCCCCCTTGAACCTTCGGGCGGGCGGGCAGTGACAGCTTGGATGTTGACCTCGGCGTTGGTGGGACACTTCATATCGGGGTCAACACAGGCACCATATCCGGTTATGCAACAAAAGTACTTCCTAATGGCAAGCCCCCCAACCATTCCCCCCATTTCGCATGTTTTAATATAGGCCTTAATTTGGGGGGAGGGGCTTAATTTCATTTCACGCTTATAAAACATGCTGGGACTTCCTATTGGGGGAGGCCGTATTGTTGGAGAAACAGGGTAGTTGCTACTGCCAATGCTAGGGCAGTGAATCATGAAGAATCACCCTATTCTCATGATCATTCAGGAACCTGCTCTTCCCTAAGTCACGTGAAAATAGACACACTCTTTGGAAAAGTATTGGCACACACGATTCAGAAAATGAGTTCTTCCAAGCAGTGAAAAAAAAACATGATTTCTGTCATTCTCCAAATATAGGATCATCTTACGCAGGATATTCTTTTACTAAACCCAAGTCAAGAAAATGATCAAGATTTCTCTTTCAATATTAAAATTAAACTACAATGGATTATCACAGAGAGATAGAGTTGAACATTCAAGATTAAGTTTTGAGTCTGATAGAAGGATACAGTTGAACAGCTGTAGACCCTGCATGCCAATGGCTTGAAGGCATTATCAATGAGAAGACAGATGATAAAAAGACTGATTTTGGAATTAATACAGGAAAACATTTGCATGTGCAGAAGTGAAATACCCAGTTAATAATGGAACCATTGCAGAAAATAATGTTATGTCAGTAATCAGGAATAAGTATTCTACACTGTGTATATATTCTCATATGCCTGCATAAAGAAATAAAAAACCTTGTTCCTTTTCCCCACAATGTTAGTCCTTCTAAGCCATTACAGAAGTTCTAATACTAATCTAAAATATCTCATGCAAAATTGAAATGTGTAAAGAATGATGGGGAGAGATTTGTGTCTCTCTTTAAATGTAATTGGTTTATGAAATTTATCTACTTACAAATAATCTCTGAATCTGGAAGGAATATTCCCTGAAATAATAATTCTATGTTTCATGGTATCTGTGTACATAGACAAATACATGCTAATAAAAAATAAAGCAGAATCTCACTAAATACTATTATTTTATAATTGATTGGACCATAAGTCTCCTTTATAATAAAATCTTGGGCAGTCCACAGTATTGTAATGACATAACCACAAAGAAACATAATCATATTTGTATTTGTACTGAAGGTGCCATTTCAGTTTTGACACTTCCTAATTTCCTTCCACATCCTCTTCTATATAAAACACCCATTTTCTACAACAATATACATAGTTTTCCAAAGGAGCTTCCTTCTCTGCTAAGTCTATTAAGTGTAGAGTCTAATTTTCTAGCTGCACTTTTGAGAGTTAACAGCTAGGGCAAAACAGAAAATCTCCATGGCATTAAAGCATTATTACTGTATTGCCTGGAGTACTAAAACATGAATGTGATGTAGCGGTAACACCAGTGCTTCTCTCCAGAATTTCAATTAGCCTTAAACGAAAGTGTCATAATAGTGTCACTCGCTCTATGCAACACACCTGTTCACATCTGCCTTCCTATTTAGAAAATAAGTCTTATTCTAGAGCTACCATATTTTTATTGAGGCTGACAGATAAACTGGAAATTTGGACTGTAGCACTTGAGAATGCAGGTTAATCCTAACCAATTACACATGCCAATATTCATGATCTACTGACAAAAATATGCAAAATATCGATGTAGTCCAAGGCTAAAACTAAGCAGATAGGTCAGTTATTTCCTGAGTAACAGGCAACTGTTCTGCAACATGTTTACTGGACAATTGAACTTTCTCACAAACTTGTTATAGCTTCCCAATCAATGATATTATACAACGGGGATGTATCTTGTACATAACACCCATCGGTGGGACTTGTATTTTAATTTTTGGATAGAGAATGAATATACACACACACTTAAAACCAAACAATATCATTTTAGGAGGCTTATTATGCAAAAATATCATATGAGAAGATTAATCAGGAACTACTATTATTTGCATAGGGCAGGGAAGGTATAGTTTAAAAACCTTGATAAAGGAATCAGTTCAGACTTGTCATAAGAGCTGTGCATCTCACAGTTGCTTAGAAAAGAAAAATATGGGTGATAACAAGACTGTCAAAAGAAAAAAATGAATGATTTTTGCTCTGCCCATTTACAACCTCAATCTATGGTTTATTTCAAAGATTATTTTTGATGATATTAAACAATATCACCAGCAAAAATGTCCAGTCCTGATGGAAGATTAGCCGCCATTTAGAATATTAATAATTCTAAATGTTGGCTAAGATTCTGTCTTTATTTATCTTTATTTTTTTTAAAAAGTCATAACTCACTTTACATTGAATACAGCAAGTTCAAGGAGCTTTTAAAAGTATTTTATTTTATCTTTCAAGTCAGTGAGGAATGTTCATAAACTCAAGACTGAATAACTATTTCTGGGGTGGGGGGTTATCTGCATCTTTTCATGCATGTACATAAACATACAAAACATTAAGAGGCACCAAGCTAAGACAAACCATTCTCAGTTTAAAAAAAGGTGAATTGGCTTTTTTCTAATTTGTCTTTATAGATTTCCCTTGATACATCATGTCTACACATAAGTATGGCAGAGTGTGCATAGATGACTTGTTTGCAACCACAGCAGTTTAGCTGCCAAATGCTGTGTCTATGACCATCATGACAAAGTAATTATCTGAGAATCAGACAACTGGATATGATTCAAAGCAAACTTAAATTACAAAATTTAACCTCGCCACTTGATCAAGACACTCTGTAACTAACTGTAGCTAGCTATCATCCCAACTCATAACCCTGATGATTCGGTTAGACATACTGTATAACAGATGTCCAGCATACAGCTATGAGCCTTAATCATAAATATGATGTTTTTGTTTGGCATGAAATAGCACAGAGAAGTTGGCCAGTTTCAAGCAAAAGGCTTGAAATGAAATGCTCTTAATGAAAGGAAAAGTACTTTTAAAACATGACCTATCTTTTCTATCTATACTTTATTCAAGAAAGAATCAAAGAACCATCACTAATTTGCTGTCAATGATTCATGAAGCTTATTCACTAAGTATCCAGTGACATTGAAAGATAATGGAGCACGAGACTTTATATTTTTCAGACTTTCTATTTTGTAATATTCCGTTTTAAACTAAAAAATGTTTATTTTATGTAAGCAATATTTGTTTTAAAATAAAATATGCTGATTATCTAATCACTGAACTATTACTGTATATAATACATACAGTCAAGGAAGAATCTGGTGGCACCTTAAAGACTAATGGGTTAGTCTTTAAGGTGACACTAGATTATATTATAGGTATGACTTTGTGAAGTATGAACCACTTTATTAAAGAGAACCCTGAAGATTTTGGTGGATTCTTTTTAGTGGGGATGGGAAATGTGCTTGCTAGGAGGAATTTCCACTCTGCTCAATGGGTCTTCTTCTATTAAGTGCCATGTCGTGTCATATACAGACGTGGCACCTATTTCATTTTACTGAGATAATAAAAGTAGATTTTATTGACAATTTCAATCTTGAAAGATACCAGTTGTATACCAGTCTTGAAAGAGATACCAAACTACTTTTGGATAAAGTAGTTTGCAGACAGTTTGCTTCTTGAAATAATTTTTAATATTGGCCAGAGATTAAAGAAAGTTCTATTATCCTGTAGGTATTCAGAGAACTTTGAATATAATTAAGAGGCTTCTAATTTAAATGCTATCATTTTGACATTTTAATCATGTCATTAAAAATAACTTCTTGAAGCACCATTTTAAAATAGCATCTATAGAGCAAGAAAAGTATATATTAGCTTTCTATTTATAATTATTTTTTATAAAAAAGATACATTGAAATATATATTTACTGCAATAAGAAAATATAACATTATTGGTGGTTCATGCTACTTATATATTTTCTGCATATCTGCCACTGATAATTAGATATCCATAATTTTAATCTTTTTTCCTGATACTTTACAAATGTACAACATTGCTGCCTGGCTTCTAATATGTATGAAGTCTATTTTTTAAGGATAAGTTAAAGGATAAGTTAAGGCCCTCTGTATAATGTAGTTTTCTTATTCTCTTGCTTGCTGATCTTGGTGGGGCAGCCCTACACGAGTTTTAAAGTAGTTTGTTTGTGGCACCTGGGATCTTCTTTGGTTTGGCTTCATCAGCTTCTTTATCAGCTGATTTGGCTGAAGAAGAAGAAAGCTGGATCATATTAGTTCTAAATCCATGTAGTTTTCACAATCTCTCTAGGAGCACTTTTTGATCCCACTATAGGACAATAATACTGCTCATAGCTAGGCTGGCCCAAAAGTTCTACTTCAACAGAGCAAGAGGAAAGAACAGCAACAAGAAGTACAGACATCAGCTATGGAAATAAGAAGGACCCACCAACTCCTACGTAGACATCAGCTACAGTAAGAAGAATCTACCAATTCCCACAGACTTTAGTTCATGGGTTCGTGAACTATGCTTTTATGCAAGAAAGGCTTCCCATGAAATAATCCAAAATATTTTGTTTACACAGAAAGCTCCTATTGAAAACAGTAAATTAAACTGTTAATTTAAAGGACTGATATAAAGATATGCTATTAATTAGATACACATCTGGATGGTAGAATGTAGATGACTCTTATCTTCTTAAACATGAAGTAATAAATACATACGATATAGACAAGCATGGTGTAAGAACAGGCAATGGCAACATTTCAAATGTTTATTTTAATGTTTAGAAAAATGATGTTAGAGCCATCTCGTAAATAACAACCAAGGTGACTTTAATGTTTTAATGTGGTAAGCAAGTTATTATAGTTCAAATATAAATCTTGAGGGATGGAGCAAAAATGGTTACTAGTGCCAAGAAACTTTTACAGGAAAGAGGGAAATAGCAGAACATTTTGTTTAAAACAGGCTTTTACAGATACTACTGCTGTGTTTTGAAAGCATGTCATTGCTGATGTTTATAAGATTGTCTACTGATTAAATAAGAGATTGTTAAACCCAGAGACCTATAGCTTTTGCTATCTGGGACTGCTTGGATGAAGTCTCCACCACAAAGAATATTTCTCCTTTATAACACGAGATTCCTGCTTTGATAAAAATGAGCTTTTTTCGGATTTCTAGGTAGGAATAAACCCAATGGGAAGCTGTTAATTTCTACAAACGCTGGGAGAAAGCATAGGAAAAGGGGTGGTTTAGGACCCAGAAAGCCTCGTCAGGCGGTACTTGTGCAGATCACTGGGAGACTCTAAAAGGGTCCAGTTTTAATTCTTTGCCTCTAATCTCTGCAAGAGCCGCGCTTCTCTTGCCGGCTCAAGGTTGGGTCGATCCTCCCCGTGGCTCTGGATTTTCAATCGCTGTTCCCGCCAGAAACTATGTCGCCGGTTCCTTTGCCATGGAAGCCGTAGGAGAAAAAGTGATTTCAGATGCTTGAGCCTGAGATCGCGGTATAAAGGACGGGGGGATATACAAAAATGAAGACGTTGATGGTAAGTCCGTGGATCCCAGATCGCCGCGAGGACTTGAAACGAGACCGTGAGATTCGGCGTGTGAATTTGGCGGGCGTTCTCAGACCCTCTCAGGCAGGCTGGATTTGTGATTTCAGCCGGGGCTGGTGGGTGTGCTGCCGATGGGTATTTGGCAAAACCCGCAGGAAGAGGCGAACAACTTTCCATCGCTTGCCTTTCTTTTTTGGGGGGGAAAGCGGTGGCAGCGCAGCGTCGTCGGGGTCTAAGGCTGGCGGGGAAGAAGAGTCCGGCTTGAAATGCAGGGATGTGGGGTCGCCGTCGGTAATCCTAAGAGTGGCGAGGTCCTTCGCGCAGCGATCTCCCACCTACCATTTAAGTAAGGCTGTATGCGTATATATTCACGCCTTAAATTTGGAAAGAGAAGGCGGGTTGCAAAAATCCATGGATTCCAAACGCAAAGCCAAAACTGAGGTCGGCGGGGATGCCAAAAGAAAGGTGGGCGAGCCCGAGGGGGGTGTGGATAAGTGGGGGGGGAAGGGGCTAAGAAGCGACGGGAGTAAAAAAAAAAGAGAGAGAGGGCGAGGCGTTGCAACCTCCAAGTGCACTTTTCGCTTTGGAACTTGCAAAAAAGGCTAATAAGCGTAGGCGCGCGGTCAAAAACGAGACGACCGAGCAACCTTCCCTGCGTCTCTCGGCTCCCTTTTATTTCGAATGTGTCGGGAAATATACATATATATATATATACAATA